>JAUPTC010000299.1:0-61870 GCA_030762895.1 Sophora flavescens
TATGAAATTCAAAGCATGCTAACAATTCTTTAATGTATTAAAAGAATAGCTTTCATCCCATATTGCACATTTTTTTTTCAGCGATATCACGTTTTTCAATTATTTAGTCGTTGATAGAGGCAAACGACTACTAACATAGTACTATATTATGTTTTTTTTTTTTGGAAATTAAGGGGACTAATGCCAAAATTCATTTTTATGGCTGACTTTTAAATGTCAAAGAGCAAAAAGTAAGAGCTGACTTGTGCTACTTTATTAGTAAAAGTCACGCCTTCCACCCCCCACACGTTAGTTTGGAGACATTATTTACCCATGGCTAGTTGCATATGTTCTTGAACCCACATATATACGGCTTCCAAGTTCCAACAAATTAATATTTGTCATTTTTTATAATTTTAAATTAAATAATCAAGTATGAGCTTGGATGAACGTTTGATAAACGTAATTTTAAATGAAATTGATTTATAAATTTGATTTGATTATAATTAAGTTTGACGTGAAATTATTTATATTTTAGATGTTTTTATTTTAAAACACTAAGGCCATTAAGGCTACTATTGCCTTGGGTCTTGTTTATTTCTAATTTTTATTTTTTACTATATATATTGATGGTAAATATCCTGGAAAGTGTTAGGTAAACATGGCTTAATTCCACATGCAATGCCTTCCAATACATACGGTGAGTGTGTTATTGAGATCGAAAATCAATCACATGTAGTGCATTCCACAAGGCGAATATTAGTTACGTTTCAATTTTCAAGATTCCGCCTTTTATGTCTTTATGCCTTACTGCATTTATCACTATTTCGTGTAATCCATTGGTGATAATCCACATAATTTATCACTCTACAAATGTCATAGGTAATTGTCATTGGTGGTAATCCACATAATTAACAATTGGAAAATAAAGATACAACTGTACAAAAAGATAAAATAGTCGTTGGATGTAATAAGTTAATATTTAATTACTTTTTATATTTTCACAATTTAACCATTATTTTACCATCTATAAATATATATTATAAAATTTAATATTTTCACTTCAAGTTTTTTTGGAGGTGACTCATTTGAAAAAACATCGTATTAATCTTGAAAAATCTGTAAGATTTAATAAACATTCAGATATTGATGGTCTTGATATATTTTTCAGAATTATAATTATTGAGAGAAGTGTTTAGAGAAGGATTTAACATCTGCAGCAGAAGTATTAAATTATATCAAAACGTTATATTCTTTTCCAAATGTATCTATTGCTTATAGAATATTATTGATAATATACGTAATGTGTGATGTCGACAAAATAAGTTTTTCAAAATTAAAATTGCTTAAATATTATCTAAGATTAACAATGTTACAAAATAGATTGAACGGATTAGCCATCTTATCTATTCGAGTAAAATGTTAAAATTGTTTGATTATAAAACTTTGATAAATGATTTCGCAACTCAAAAAGTTAGAAGATTAATATGAGAGTTGATAATTTATATAATATTAAGCCTTTTTAAAAATTTCACCAAAGGCCCCTAAATACCCAAGTAACTTCTAGTTAAAATCACTTGAATATAAAATCAATTTATCGACAATAGTCAAACACCTCATTTTTTGTTAACTCATGTTTGAGAGGGACAAAATCAAATTCTACATATTCCCATCATAAAACCAAACACTCAATAAGTAAAAGAAATAGGGTCTTGCTAACAATGAAGGACATCGGTTGAGAATCCAAAGATATAAATTGCTTATTGGAAAGTACAACTTTTAAGGGTTCAATTATTTGAATATACCATTTTCCTTATTGAAATGTTTTGTTTTGGCATGTATCTTTATGCGATGATGAGGAACAGCCATTGAGGAGTAACTCGAGGAACCGTAACTCGTAGTTAGGATTTCAGCTTTATGTTATTAGTTTGTTTGTTTGAATTGTATCCGATGATGTTTTCCGGATTGGTTATTATATCATTCTCTGATGTAACATCAGGGGGTTGGGTTTTGTTTTATGTTATGTTTTTTTGAACCTTATGTTATTTTCCGCATTGTTACAATGTGGTACCTTTTTCCTTAGTTTGACCTTATGAAATAATTGCACATTTTATTTTAATTCTTTTATTATCTTTAATACTTATACATATGGGGATAAATGGTGTTATAATTTCTTAAATAAGGATATTGGTTAACATTTCCCAAAGAAATAAACCAAGTCCCATGCCTCGCAGCATGTGAGTTGAGGTTTTGCTTCGGTTAGACCGTTAGAGCTTCTTTGCTTCTCTCAAACCTAGAAACGCCTACTCTACTCACTTAATTAAATGTTATTCTTTTAACTACTCACTTAAATGTTAAATCATTGTGATCCCATTTCCTTAACCGTCTTTTACAAGTTGTCATCACAATTACTTGCCGGAATTAACAAAGATTCGCGGGAGTAATTGAACGAACTCAATGGGTCCTCTAATGTGACAGCAGAATCATAATCCAAAATATGAAGAGAAGCTTCAAAAAGAAACATGAACCTATTTGATAGTGAAATGTTTCACTTTTCCATCATCCCTTAGATAGCGGGTCAAAAATCACAACATCTATTTTATGCAAGTGTGTCCTTTGCTTTGCTTTTCATAATCTGGGTTTAATTATTTACGTACCCTTAATGGGTCCATATCAAGTTCGATAGAATCGGTAACTTACCTCACGGTTTCCTCACATAGTCACCGACGACCAAGTGCATTGCTCGTAGAATTAAATAAAATGAAAACGTTACAAATGAAGACGGCATCAACCAGCAGCGGATATTTCAGGATCTTGGACATGTATGTGGGTAGGGACACCGCCAACGTAATTGTTAGGTGAGAATAGAATTTGCATGTCAAACTTGATTAGAAGCAAACATTGTCGCCACCAATTATTGTCGGGCAACAATCATCCATTAAGAAATAAATTAGTCTCACGCTTCTTTTTCACCAGACAAATGGGGTTTGTTTTAGGATTGTTAATGATGGATTTAAACCTTTAATCGTCGAGGTTTGTTAGATTGAATATATTTGAGCCTGAATAAAGTGCGTTAGAGTAGAACAATTGGCCTTGCTCACACGCTTGTACACATTCCATGGGGTACATCCTTTTTTTCCTTGTCTCTTGAAATATCAAAATCTTTGACTCATGAGAGCATGCAACCTTGTATTATTCGCATCTTTGATAATTGTGTCCATTGGTTAGTGTAAGAATTTGGTATATATCTCGTCAAAAAAAAAAGGTATATATAGGTAAATCATAAAATAGGAATTTAACTTCAATTAAAAATATATACAATTTTTTTGGTAGCATATATACTACCTTTTAAATACATTATCACATTATAAAAAAAATCTCTCGTATAATTCTTGTCATATTCAAATTATTTAAGAGTTTAATTTTGATATATAGTCAATATAATTTTTTTACACTACAACTGATCATATAGCATGCAGGCCCTAGTTTTCTGCGGCGTGCATTCATCTCCTCCTTGAGGATTATTTTGTTTTTCTGTCCGCTTGTGAGAGTTATGTTTTTTTCTCCATTTATGAGAGTCTATCATTACTGGATGAAGAAGATGAAGGAATTGTTTCTCTCCATTTCTCTCCATTTTTTATCGGCAAGTTCTGGTTCCCAGGCCTGCCATAAGTATCCCTAGTTGGAACTGCCAAGGCATGGGTAACCTGTGTGCAGTTTCTATCCACAAATACCTAGTTTGGTGTTATTGGCCAGACGCGTTTTGTCGTTTTCTCTTTTTAATTTTGGTTTTTTTAGTTTATGCAAATAAAGTCGAAGACAATTGGCAGTGCATTGAGCCTTTCTTGCAGGTAGCTCGAAGCATCGACTTCGATCACAATTTACGTGATGAAGGAGGATATTTCTTCAAAGCTAAATTTTATAGTTACTCTCCCAGACTCCAGGTTCAAAAAGAGAAAGTCTTAAGTCCCCTTCAAGAGGACCAACTTAATTATAGGGTTGTTATTTCAAATTTAATGAGTCTTTTATCATCTTATATTAACAACTCCTTGATAGAGTTTGATAGGAGGAAAATCTATGTAGTTGCTCACTCTTTTTTTTGTTGGGTGGCTACATATATTACTATTCTCCAAATTCGTGATGATGTTACCAAATGTATTGCGTTCTCCATTATTAATGAAATTGCTTAACTTTTCTTTTGTAAAAAAAAAATTTGATCATATATTTTCTCATTTATGACTTTTAAGATTGCTATTATTTTTGTCAAAAAAAAAAGATTGTTATTAATTATAAAAGTAAAAAAAAACATTTTTAAAGATGTGACAATGAATAATTGATTGTCAATATTATAAGAATTAAAGTAGTATTGTCAGTGTAAAAAGTTTTATATTGATATTCACTAACATTTTGACATGCGTATTTTTATTTTAATAACTAAAAGAGAGAAATAACAACATTGTTTTATCGATATATTATTGGATATATGTGTAAAATTTGCTTAATTAATAGTGAATATAAATTAAACTCATATTAAAATACTTCTTGATTAAAAAAGGGTTTATTGGCTACTACTATGCCTATGGTACAACCAATTCACCACTTTTTTAGGGTACGATTTCATTACAACCATATCATGTGATTAATCAAACGTTAATGTCGTTATCGTTGCCTATTAAATGTGATGCTGTTGCTTTCATCCTGTAAGGCTGTAACCATCAATGTGATTCTCGGCACTTTACATTTGTTCTCTGCTGCTGCTATTACTTTCACCATTTTATTATTGTTCAATGGGAAAAATGCATAGAGACATTTTAAAGTTTGACTCTTTTGAAAATCATTATCATGAGCTTAAAATATTTTTAATTAATATCAATCAAAAATCATGATATGAATGACTCAATGTAATTAGAATAAAAGTCGAATATTTTTAATGAGATGTAATTTTTGATTGATTAATAGTATAATTTGTCAAAAAAATTGATTAATAGTATAAAGGATTTTTGTACTGACAATGTATATCAATTAAATTCTAACTTTTAAGATAGTTATGATAAGAGTAAAATATTTTTAATGATTTGACAATTTATGAAATATTGTCATGTGACATTTATTAGTAGATTAAAAAAGAAATACAAATTATGTATAAAAAAAAGAGAGATTCAAATTAAACGAACGATTTATTGTAATATTAGTTAAAGTTCAATAATTAATGGGGAAGAGGTTAAAGTTGTAGTGATTTGGGAATTGAGGACCAAAGTTTAGAGAGGTCTTTCTTATTTATTCGTAGATTTTGCCAATGCATTAGGTACGGAAGCCAAAATAAAAGTTTTCAATGAAAAAATGAACTTTTTAAATTTTTAATATATGAAATATTTTTTTATTTTTATGGCACCAAGGGTATTCTACGACTGATAGCCAGAAATTAATCTCATTCGAGTCTTAGAGATCACTAAAATGAATTTTACTTATCCTAACAAAACTTTTTCGTACACAGGACAAGAATCAAACCATTGATATCATACTTAAGCAATGCCAATTACATAACCTTAACAGCTAGCAATACAACCCAGAACATGTTAAGAACCAAAACAACCCCTTGGGTTAACACACAAAAAGACAAAAGCCCCATTCATTGGTTTTGCTAGATACCACTTCCAAGAAGACACCTTAATTTGGTCCAGTAATAAGGGATAAAATCCACATTCCCATAGACATAAAAAATGGGTTTTTTCTTAAGAGTGTCACAGGATATTGGTTAAGAAAATCATAAAATGAAAGTTTGTATTGAAAAACTAAGTGTAACACTTTTCAATATGCTAAATACGCAATTTTCATACAAAATTTCATTTCTTGATTACTTTAAATTATATCACAGCGACAACTTTAAGATTCTCCAAAATTAAAAAAAAAAAATCCCACATTCCCATTTGAAAAAATAACCCTATTACGACAATCCCATATGAACCATAGCACAGCACATCAGTGGACCATTCCCATTTAAAAATTAACCACATTAGTGTTGAATACGTATAAGCCACACAAAGAAGTAATCGAATATTTTGGGCCAGAATTTTGTTCTGGAGGAACACACAAGTGACACAACCAACACTAATGCGGTTGCAACAGACAACGAGATTTATATAATCAAATGTATGAGTATTGCGTGGATAAAAAAGCCAGGTTAAATATGATATAGATAGTGTCGTCGGATGGTTCATCACAACTTCACAAGATGCAAAGATGGGGAATAATATATACTATTCATCATGATCATACTCATGGTATTATTGCATCTTATCTTACACATATCTTATATGTAATACACACAAAGTGTTTTTTTTAACCATGTAATAGGTATCAAGTATCCTCTAACGTTAAGAATGGATTAATCTCCAGTCGGGAATCATTGGGCACACGAGGTGGGTTCTCCTCCCAACTGGATTTTCTCCATATGCAGCAGTCGGGATTGAACCCAGACCACTAATCTTAAGGTTCCAAGTTCCTTACCACTTGGACCAACTAGGGATGGCAATGAGTAGGGTTTGGGTAGGGTACTATAGTACACCTCATCATACCCGTGTTTGAAAAAATTACCATCACTCGGACCCATATTCTCGTGGGTAGCAACTTTAGACTCTACTACTGCACCTCGGGTACCTAAGAACTGCATCACACACCTAGTCAATTCATGACTTTAACAGTGAAAAAACAATAAATAACAAAAAAAAGTTATAACAATAAAAAAACAATTCAAGGGTCTTTTAAATCAACTAATAAATATTACAAATCAAAATATTTAAATAAATAAAAACATCCAAAAAGGAATTATAGATGCAACTAGGTTTAGAAAGTTAAGAATCTTTAGATTAATTTTGATTTTAAATTTTGTATTATAGTTAAAATTATATATATTAGTAATATAAATAAATAAATAATTATATATATATAGATACGTATACATATAATGCGGATATGGGATAGGATGGATGGATCTACAAAGTAAACATACCCACATCCATACTCATTTAAATTTATGGGTAAATTGTCATCCCCAGAATCAACCACATGTTGATATACACACAAAGTGTTTAATATTAAAGGACATTGTCTTTACCACAAATATATATTCTAATATATGAATAAAAAAAGGATATACACGTGTGATTAAAGAAGAGAAAAAGGTAAAAGAGACATCATTCAGAGAATGGCCAAAATTGAAAGGTGGCACTCTTGGACTGAAGAAGCCTCAACAACCAGTATACGAATATAAAAAATTATACATGAGGTTGATTTTTATTTTATTTTTATATATTTCTTTTTGATTTCATGTTGTTGATGTTGTCATTTTCTATTGTTGTGTAGTTTGGTTGGCCCAACACTATAAGGCTGAGATGCATGTACAGCGGATATAGGCTATGGAATGCGGGCCACCTTAAAGACAAGGGTCTGGTGGAAGATTCCTTACCGACAGCACTGTTGCTCGTAGAAGGGTCCAAAATGGAGACACTTCAGTAGGGATATCAATGGCAGATAGCATGGTAATGGAAAATTGATAGTTGTGAATCTTGGTGCAGATTACATTGCTTTGTAAGGGGAACCTTCAACGAAATCTGGTAGTGAAGGATCTATTTCATATTTTTTCTCTTTCTGTCATGTTGTCTCAATAATTTGAGAGATGTTTGTCTGCAAAACAGTGGATAACCTTTTCACAACTGTTAATGACCAGCACATTACCATGTATTACTTGCGCATTATTAAATAATGCATAAAAAGAGTATGCTGTCTTAATAATTGGAAATGTTTTAGATTTGTATATATTTTTTTTTATAAGCAACAAGTATATTAAAGAAGAGTATAAAGATACTCAACCCATATATAAAAAATTCAAAGAGCAAAAGGAAAGCTGTAAAATTAATACTGCAAAATAACAACCAGTATTAAGACTTGCAACAACCTAAGCTAAACAAAGAACATCATAAAACAATAACTTCCGCCACCCAATTGTTCACAGCAGCAGCGCCTATAACAGACCAATAAAAGTCGAATTTTGTGATTCAGTATTGCATTCCAAAACCCACAACATTCAGCAAAAAGAATGAGAACTAAGTCAGAACCAACTAATGAGTCCAAGTCACTTCTCCCAGCCTTGAATTAAAAGCAGAATGCCTTCCCAAAAACAGCCAGAACCTTAACCCGCAGCTTCCATACAGCAGATTGGATTAATTGTCCAATCTGTGAATGAAAAGTCAGACTTCTTCACCAGCCCGTTGCACCAAGACCAAACCCGTATCTTAATCAGTTCTGTGACCTTATCAAAATCCTAGCAACCTTGACTGAAAATAATTTCATTACGATGCAGCCAAATTGACCAAATAATTGAAAACCAAAACAACCTCCAAATCTTCTTCCCACCCCTACAAATGCACAAGCCATCATGTTGAGCAATGAGGTCCCAAGGATTACTAGGGAGAACTGTAACCACACCAAGCCAATTATAGATATACATCCAAACCATATAAGTGAATTTGCAAGAGATGAATAAATGTGAAGTATTTTCCATATGCTGTTTGCAAAACCAGCACATTAAAACGCCATTAGAACTATCTATACCCCTCCTATGTAAGTAGCTGTTGGAATTCTATCCATTATCATTCTCCAACAAAAAGCCCCTACCTTTAGTGGAATACTGGAATGCTCTTGTCCCAAAACAGCTTATAAGTTCTGCCCTCTGCATTTTGTCCCACCTGTGTAATATGAGAATATGCTGTTTTGACAGCATAATGATTGACACTCGATCCAAGCCATCACCATTCATCCTCCTTGTTTTTCTCAATTCGGTGATCTTCCAAAATGATCAAGAGTTGTTGCAGCTGCTCTTCTTCCCACACAAATAATCTTCTCCTCCAAGTAACCGAGTAGTTTAATTGAATTGATTAAGGTATGTTCATGGATTAGAGCAAGGGTAGATGGTGTTTATTTTTCATTTTATGAGTGGTAACCCGTTGGATTGTATAAACCAATGTTGTAGGCCTTGATTGCTTTGTTTAAAGTGTTGAAGTTATTCTTTTTTGGTTGATTAAAAAACAGCTGATGTCATTTTTAATTTTGGAAGTATGCTTAGCGCATTCCATCAATTTTTGTCTACATCATAAAATCTGAAGCTGTGACTAATAAAATAATACTACAATTCCCTTGCTTTTGCAGATTAGAGGTTTTGCTAGTGCCACCAATGCAATGTCCGATGAAAAGCTAGCACTACCAACTCATGTAGTGTTCAATCCATATGCAGCACACCTAATCATCCCACTTTAGAATGTACATATCATTTGAGAGTTGTACTGAGAGATTTAACATAGGTACGAGTACAATAGAGAACAAATAATAAGCATGGACAAGGCAATGAGTGCTAATTGACACAATTTACACTCACTATATAGCTTTCTAAAACAAACCTGACAACTAGAAATAAGCTTAAGTGTTGGAGCAAACATTGAAAGATTACCTGCAAGGGGACAAGGAAGGAGGAAGAGCCACAAAATGTAGATACCCTAAGCATCTCAAAAAGTACTATTTGATAGGTGGCTAAAATTATAGGGTAATCAATTTTAAAAACTAGCGGGAAAACGAGATAAAAGTATGGAAAATGCTTAAGGACACTCGTTAAAGCAAGAAAATAAAGTTTACATGGGGTATTTAATATTTGAAAAAGTAAAATGCTTAGTTTTCCAATGAAAACTTGTTTTTCTTGGTTCCTTAACGAGTATCCTTAGGACACTATGGATCCTTAATAATAGAAAAATATATATTTAGAAAAAATCACATCTTTATAGATAAAAGTAACTATAAAATTTCATATTTTCTTGGAATTAATTGAAGGATAACCTATAATTCTAATTTGTTTAGAACATCATACGATACAAATCAAAGCATATTACATATGTTAATCGAAGGAGAGGAGAAGAATTGTGTACCTTGGAGCATCGTAGAATCCATTACAATAGATCGAGAATGTAAGAGGGTTGCTTCTCTCTTCTCGGTTGGTGTTTAGTGTGTGTGTCAAGAATGCTTAATGGGAAGCAATCTTTTTTAACCTACCACAGAGAGAGTAGGGACCTCTCAACGGGTTAACATTAGAATGGGCCCACCCATCATAGGGTCACTCTTAGTAAATACCCAACAACAATTTCACCAATTGGTTACGTAATTAAGAATTAATTTTATAACTGATATATTAATAATTTAATTATAATTTAATCACCAATTAATGCTAATCCACATATTATACACATGTTAAATTAAAAATTTAACAATTCTCCCACTTGGATAGCATTAATCAATTATTAAAATATAACAATTATTAAAAAGAAATACCAGTTACGATCAAAGCACACGTTAACCAGCAGTATAAGAAATATAAGCTTTAACAATGCAGAAATAGTATCCGATAGGGAAGTAAATCATACATGCTAAAGACTCATATCTCACATAAAGAATGATGAATATAAAATTGCATATAATTAATAAAGAGAAATATGCAATTCAAGAATGGTCCAAGCATCTTAAAATGCTATAAGAGATATGAAAACAAGAATGACGTCAATTTACATATCTCATAAAAAACGATAATGGGCAAATAATGGTTTCAGACTCCCACTAATCCAACACATCAAAAGACTTAACTAAGCCCATATGAATTACATGATTCCGGAATATTCCAACAGTCAAGCCTTTGGTTAGTGGATCAGCAAGCATGTTTCCTGTATCAATATGCTCAATACGAGTCTGAAACTCCTGAATCTTCTCTCTAACGAACAAATATTTCACATCAAAATGCTTAGTGCGAGAAGAGCTTCTATTGTTATGAGAGAAGTGCACAGCAGCAGTATTGTCACAATATATCACAAGTGGCCTAGATATGCTTTCAACAATATGAAAGCCAGAAATTAAATTTTTCAGCCACATGGCTTGACAAGTAGCCTCATAGCAAGCAACATACTCTGCTTCCATGGTAGAAGTAGCTGTAAGCGTCTGTTTGACACTTTTCCAAGAAATAGCTCCTCCTGCCATCATAAAGATAAAGCCAGAAGTAGATTTTTGGTGAGTCGGGGCAACTGCGAAATCGGAATCGGAATAACCCGATGACCGAAGTTGATCGGACTTCTTATAGGTCAACATATAATCTTTGGTTCCCTGCAAATATCTCATGACCTTTTTACGGCTTTCCAATGACCCGAACCTGGGTTGCTCAAGTATCTCCCTAAAGCATTTACAAAGAAAAGCAATGTCGGGACGAGTACAAACTTGAGCATACATTAAACTGCCAACAGCGGAAGCATATGGGAATTTTTCCATTTCATTTATTTCTACATCATTTTGAGGACATTGAGATTTAGAAAATTTTTCCTCACCCTTTTGAACAGGTGCAGCACATGGGGAGCAAGAATGCATATTAAACCTTTTGAGGACCTTTTCAATATATCTTTTTTGAGACCATCCAAGAACACCACGTGACCTATCACGATAAATCTGGATGCCTAAAACAACAGAAGCATCACCAAGGTCTTTCATATCAAAGTGGCTACTCAACATAAGTTTTGTCTCGGTCAGAATTTTAACACAACTGCTAGCAAGAAGTATATCATCAACA
Source organism: Sophora flavescens (assembly GCA_030762895.1). NCBI lineage: Eukaryota > Viridiplantae > Streptophyta > Magnoliopsida > Fabales > Fabaceae > Sophora > Sophora flavescens. The sequence continues at coordinate 11,627 of JAUPTC010000299.1, forward strand.
TATAGAACGAGAATGATGAACTCACTCTCACAAGTCTTCAAGTAAATGCACTGATCTGAGGCATTTTCTTTGAAGCCAAGAGAAGTGACAACCTGATCAAACTTCAAATACCATTGTCTGGAGGCCTGTTTCAGTCCATAAATAGACTTATTCAGCTTGCAAACCAAGTGCTCTTTGCACTGTTTGAGTAAAACCTTCAGGTGAACCATGTAAACATCTTGATGAAGGTCTCCATTCGGAAAAGCCGTCTTCACATCCATCTGGTGAAGTTCTAGATCAAAATGAGCTACCAAAGCCATGACAACTCGAAATGCATCTTTTGTAGAGACTGGTGAGAAAGTCTCCTTATAGTCAATGCCTTCTCTTTGGTTATAGCCTTTACCTACTAGTCTGGCTTTGTACCTTTCAACTTTACCATCTGGAGTACGTTTGGTTTTGAAAACCCATTTGCATCCAACAGGTTTACAACCAATTGGTAAATCCTCTAGATTCCAAACACCATTATGAGACATAGAAGACAACTCATCATGCATAGCATTCACCAATCGGAAGCATGAGAGCTAGAAATTGCCTCCTTAAAGGTAATAGGATCATCATCATCATTGAGGTCAAACTCATGTTCCTCGAAGATATACAACATAATCATCCGGGTATGGAAGGTCTGCGCACTCTTTGAGATTGTCTCAGTGGAACTTCATCAACAATAAGATCATGTTCTTGTTCATCTACTAGTGGTGCTGCCACACCATCTTCATGTTGAAGATTCTGATCATCATCATTAGCTGGAATCATAACTTATGTAGGAAAAGGAACAGCTGGTATAGGAACTATGGTGCGATCTTCTCTAAGAGTAACTGGTCGTGGTATATCACTCCCACTATCCAAGTCATCCTCAAAGAAAATCACTCGATCAGATTCGACGACTCGCATAGAATGAGATGGACAATAGAATCTGCTACCCCTGGAACCCACACAATAGCCAATAAAGAAACCACTAACAGTCTTAAGATCAAGCTTCTTAGACTGAGGATTATAAGGTCTAACTTCTGCCTTACAACCCCATACATGAAAATGTTTCAAACTCGGCTTCTTTCCACTCATAAGCTCATATGGAGTTTTTGGTACAGACTTGCTGGGTACTTGATTTAGAATGTAGACAGCGGTTTTTAAGGCATCTCCCCAAAGAAAGTCTGGCAATGATGAATGGCTCAACATACATCTTACCATATCCATAAGTGTGCGATTACGCCTCTCTACAACTCCATTTTGCTCAGGAGTACCAGGCATAGTGTATTGAGCTTCAATACCGCATTCCTCAAGAAATCTGGCAAAAGGTCCTGGGTTTCTACCCGTCTCATTATATCTACCATAGAATTCTCCACCTCTGTCAGATCTTACACATTTTATCTTCCTACCTGTTTTCAACTCAACATCAGCCTTAAAAGATTTGAAAGCATCTAGGGAACTAGACTTTTCTTGAAGGAGATCTATCCATCCATATCTCGAGAAGTCATCTATAAAGGTAATGAAATACCCATATCCACCCATGGCAGTGGGTGTAATAGGTCCACACAGGTCGGTGTGAATCAAGCGTAGCACATCATCACACCTATTTGCTGCTTTATTCCTAACCTTGGCGATAGAATTTGCCCTTGATGCAATCAATACATGTATCAAAATCGGAGAAGTCTAGATCATGAAGAATACCTTCCTTGACTAGCCTCTCAATACGGGCCTAGAAATATGCCCCAAACGTCGATGCCATAACATAGAAGAATGTTCATTAATCCTACTGCGTTTGTTTCCAATGTGAGGGTGTGAACATGTCATGTAGATTTAACATATAAAGGCCATCACGTAAAACCCCTGAACCAACGGAAATAGAATCCGAACAAACAATCAATTTTCCACTACCAAACTTAAAGGTGTAACCATATTTATCCAAAGCGTAAAGCAAATCAAGTTCCTTCTCATAGAAGGTGCATACACAAAGATCTCTTAAAAACAAATTATGTCCGAAGGCAAAAGTAAAGAAACAATTCCAATGTCAATAATGAAACTCCAGTTCCATCTCCCGTAATAATTTTAGACTCAAGCATCACTTGGTTTCCTCAGGCTTGTGAACCCTCGCAAGGAATTCACAACATGAATGGTTGAACCTGAATCTAACCACCAAGTATTTGGAGGAACATCAATGACATTGGATTCAAAGCATGTTAGAGCCAGGAATATACCTTGCTTCTCTTGTTTCTTTTTCAAGAAATAGCAATCATCTACCTTGTGGCCATACTTCTTACAATACTTACAGATTACCCTTGAAGAAACTTTTCTTAGCCTGCAGAGTCTGCTTTGTATTTTTCTTCTTTCCCTTTTGATCTTTCTTCACAAATCTTGTACCTGAATTAGAAGTTGGAGTTGGAGCAGATGCAGCAAAATGAGCACTTGTGTGATTTACCCTTTTTAATGGACTCTTCTTCTTGTGTAACAATGGCAATCATCTCGCCCACTTGTCCATTCAGCCTTGTGTATTGTAAGAGGTCTTCATAACATCGAATTGTGAAGGAAGAGATTCAAGAACCCGGTAGATTAAAGTACTTTCGCCAATTTCAACTTTAAGAGATTTGAGTTTGTTGTAATAGTGCATCGACTTCATGATATGCTCACGCACACCACTCGACCCCATCATATTTGGTCTTGTCAAACAAGGAAAGATCTCGACTTTTTCGAGCCTTCTCAAAAGTCATAAATTTCTCCCCAACAACTTTCTCGATATTCTTTAGCATTATCGGTCTCTAAGATATTCCCGCCTGATGGATTTTTCCATAGTATACTTCATCACTTTCAGGCACACTCTATTAGAGTGTTCCCATTTCTCATAAGCATTCCTCCGAGCAGTAGATTCATTTGTGAGAGTTGCTGGCTTGTCTTCCCTCAAGGCCAGATCCAAGTCGGCAATGGTTAAGTAGAGATCTAGAGACTCTTTCCCAAGTCCTCATAGTTTGTCCCATTTAGAGTTTTGTGAGAATTTGGGAAGGAGGTGACATAAAACAAAGAATAAGGAATCATTAAGAATTGAAAGGTAATATGATTCCATATATATGTTCAGCTAATCTTGCCCATAATACAAATTTCTTATTCATTATAATTCGCCTAAGGGTCCCGAATCATAATAAATAAGAAATATAATAAGAAGAATAATACAATGTACAAAACTTACATCACCAAAATTTCTAATACCGATAGGGTACTTGAAAACCATAATTGACATAAGCTTAAGACAATAGTACGATGTATAATAACGAATTACATTAATAATAGTACACCGATAGGGTATAATTATTATTAATATAATACAAATATAACACATTAGAATAATTAATTATTTAATAACACAAATTTTGTATAATTATACCCACGATAGGTGAGTTCATAACTATACAAAATAACAATAGTCATGCTACAATTATACATTAGAAAAAATATATTATATAACAAATATAGCATAGAACACACAACTTAATTCACATGAGGCTCTAAAATTAATTCCATCTATATGACACATGATCAAGGAGAGTATAACATATCAAAGTGTCACAAAAAGTAGGGAACAATCACAAAATTTTAGACAAAAAAAAAAATCGAGAGTACAAGATTAAAAATACAATATATTTTCGGATTTAACCATATAAAATATTTAAGGTTGTCCAAAATTTTCAAAAAATAATACCAAGGTATCGAAATAATTAATTAATAATTTTTAAATAAAAAATAAAATTTTTTGGGCCCCGGAGGTGGGCCCACGCGCCACACGCGCTGGGCACCGCGAGTGGGCATCGCAGGAGAGGTCATCTTCCTCACCCGGTTCGAAAAGCGGTCGCGACGACCGCGAGAATGACCCTGATCGATTCTCCTGTTTTAATCAACCATTTTCGATGATTCTTGGGGGTTTTGATCGTTCATTGTTCGATCTATAGAAGCCCCATACTAATTTCATGATTAAGCTTGATATTCGAGTGATAAATTAAGCGAAGAATAGTTAGGTTTATGTTTGAAACCCGCGACAATGAGAGAAGAAATTCTCTCAGTACGTTCAACCAACATGCACGAAAATTTAGTATAATATTCGCTTAACAAGGAGGAAGATAAACCCTCAAACAATTTTCGAAATCATTGGCCAGAATCATAGTTTCGAATTTTCGAAGAACAAGGCATGAAAAAACGAAAGTTGCTGAAGGAAAAAAAAATTCTGGGCAAACGAAAATTTCTACAATATTGATATAACATGATATGAAATCCCTAAAAAAAATTTTGCATCTTGATTGAAAAAAAACCATAAATTAGGGTTCATATAATTTTCAGAATAGCTATAACATGTATCTATCCTTGGCTCTGATACCAATTGAAGGATAACCTATAATTCTAATTTGTTTAGAACATCATACAGATACAAATCATAGCATATTACATATGTTAATCGAAGGAGAGGAGAAGAATTGTGTACCTTGGAGCATCGTAGAATCCATTACAATAGATCAGAATGTAAGAGGGTTGCTTCTCTCTTTCTGGTTGGTGTTCAGTGTGTGTGTCAAGAATGCTTAATGGGGAGGCAATCTTTTTAACCTACCAAAGAGTAGAGGGACCTCTCAACGGGTTAACATTAGAATGGCCCAGTCTATCATAGGGTCACTCTTAGTAAATACCCAACAACAATTTCACCAATTGGTTACGTAATTAAGAATTAATTTTATAACTGATATATTAATAATTTAATTATAATTTAATCACCAATTAATGCTAATCCACATATTATACACATGTTAAATTAAAAATTTAACATTAATGGCACACAAGGAATAAGCCTGGTTATTCTATTTTATTTTGTAGGGAATGATCCATGCCTTCTTATCTTCAAGATTGGAAGATAGTGCTGTAGAGCCAGCTACAAATAGATAATGATCTACCTCAGAAATTTTACAGATCAAATGAATTGTTACCCCCTATTGGAGTAGACTGATTAGATGGAAATGCCATTCAATGTACTTGCTCTTGAACTAATTCTATGCTTATGTCGTTGGTGCAAAATATGTTTTTAACATTCGAGATTCCATATCAGTTACACTAAAATCAATGTGTAAAACGAGGTGGTGACACTTTTGAAATTAAAAGCAAAATATTCCACATCGGTTTCAAAAATAACCGATGTGAAAAAAATTTAAAATTTAAAATTTTTATCTTTCCACATCGGTTATTTTTGAACCGATGTCTAATATATAGATTAACCATATCGGTTATCTTTTAACCGATGTATAAAAAAAATTGAATTTAAATTTTTTATATTTTCACATCGGTTCCTATTAAACCGATGTCTAATATATATTAACCACATCGGTTTATTTATAACCGATGTAATAAATTAAAAAAAATGAAATTTTAAATTAAATCGTAAGTTTCTACATCGGTTAATTTTAAACCGATGTGAAATATGAATAACCACATCGATTTTTGCTAAACCGATATGTAATATTTGACAAAACCCTACTTTTTGTCATTCCCTCCATCGGTTCCGCGCCCTCTTCCATTCCTTTTTGTTTTGTGCTCGTGACTTTCTTCCCCATCTCTCTCACTAGTCTATGCTCGCCATCCCTGCTACTTCGTCGCGGCCTCCCATCTCTGTCTCTCGCTGCTGCTAACAGTTCTCTGTTGCTTCTGCTTCTGCCTCCGCTTTTGCTTATGCTTCTCCCACCCACTCAAGTTTTGCCGGTAAAGTTCACTCCTTTTTCCTTACATATTCTGCCTTATTTCCCCCCAACCCGTCTTTCCCTCTTCCCTCCCCTCCCTAGATTCAAAAACTAAAATGTAAGTGTTTAGGGGGTAGTAACGGCTAGGTTCAACTTTATTCAGGGGTTTCGCTCAGTGTTCTTACATTTCACAATTAATTATTGCACAATAATGAAGCACCCCAATTTACATCGTTGTTTAGTTTCTCTATTAGCTAAGCTACTAGTACAGTACCAGCCCTCAATTATTTCTCTCTGTATTCTGCTTTGTTTGATTCTATATATTGTTTGAATATAGCTTTGATCATAATTTGCATTGGTTTTTTTATTTATTTATAAGCAAATGTAAGTATGTTAGCATGTTAGTTGCTCACACCTTCAACACCTTAAACCCTTAGCTCTAACCACTTGAGCTACCCCACCCCCCGAATTTGCATTGGTTAAACTCCATGTGTATTAGAAAAATCAACAATAAAACTGGTTGAGAAACTTTTTGTATTAAAAACCTACTCCAAGCACAACACAACCTTAACTTACAATTCTCAAGGTAAATTCTTGGACCTGGATCTATTGTCATCTTGTAGTCCATTATAGTTGAATTCTGGGTTTTAAATTGCAATTCTCAATCACAATTGCAATTTTGGGAGTCTTTATAACTGTATCACAATTGTAATTGCAGCCACACTAGTCACATCTTCTACAATTTTTCATTATTATGGAAAGTGCAACAGATCTGTAACGGTGACCGCAACCACAATTTAAAATTACATAGTTGCATTCTTTAAGAGATAAACTGAAATTCTTATTCTGCCTTGCTCTCTTTTCTTCCTTTTTCTGCCTTGTTTTGTGGCCTTTCTCTTTAGGTCTGGAGATTGTATTGTTGATGGGTGCAAAGTTTTTTTTGTTGGGTTTCTTCTCTTCTCTTAGGGAGTGTGATTATGGTTTTGTGGTTGGGATATTGGTCCTTTTTCTGCGTAATCTTTTTGGCTGTTTTTGATGCTGTTATGGTTGTTAAGGTAGACATTTTGTTTGGGCTTGTGCTGGTGGGGTTTAGGTAGTTTTTCCACCAATATGTATATTTGTCTTTGGTTTGAATAAATACCTATTTCCTCTTTGTGTTTCTCTATGGGTTCTTTGTAAACGGGTTTGGATACCTCAAGTACTAGCATTAATAATATTTTGCTTATAAAAAAAAACTGAAATTATTATTTAGTTGGGTGACCACAAACGTGATATCTACTTTTTCCTTAATTGAGATATTATGTGGGAATGTTGCTGGCGAAATTGTTTTACTAAACTATCAATATAAACTATGTTCACGTCTGGAGTATTTATTAAGTGGAATTGGCTCTCAAAGGGTATCTAGGCAGCCTAGCTGGTTTTAGTTGGGGGGTGAACTGTTAGTTAATTTTCAACCTATTAGCAGCTTATTCTTTTGCATTGGGTTGACGTATTACCTTTAGTTTATCCTCTTGTGTATATTTTTAACTGTTACAGTGTATACAGGTTCGAGTACCCCTATTACTCGTATCAATTCAATTTCACTTATAAAAAAAAAAAATATAAAGGTAGGTTCATAGCTTCTACAAACATGGAAAAATATTAAGCATTCATGCATCTGTTAATGTGGTAATTACCAACATGGAAAAATATAATAAGCTAACACTGTATTTTTCATGCTTTGATTTTAGACTCTACGTGCGCACAATCCTTGGATACAAAAGGTAAGAGCTTCTTGCCCATAGTAGTTTTACCAATTTTGTATTTTATATCATCTTGTACATGTATGGATGCTGGGAAATTGAGAGTTGAGATTCATGGAGAGAAGCATTTAAGAATATACTTTCACGGGTTTTGTCAAGTCATTTGGTTTATGGTGAGGCAATGTTATTTTTTCAGATCCAAATCAAACCCGTAACTATGGCTTGGGTTTGACAACTTGGAGTCCACTTGCATGTGGTGTGCTGACAGGAAAATACAATAAAGGAGTTATGCCAGCAGATAGTCGCTTTGCATTGGAAAATTACAAAGTAAGGTTTGATTTCCATCGTTTTGGCTGAAAAGCTTTCATTGGAGTTTTAATGTATTTGCTTGAAAATTTATTTGATCCGAGAATATGCCCACAATAATTAGTAAAACCTTAGTTTCCCGTTTGAGATGCAATACTAATGAGCACACGTGTACGTGCTTAATGTACCGCTCATTGTATTGGATCTTGAATTGTCCAAAGTTGGACAGTTTGGGAAAAAAAATTCTTCATTCAGTTAAAATAGTTATTCATTGATTATAATGTTATATACTTGATGAAAGTTCGGATTGATACATTTCCTTTCGTTCTCCGGGTGTATACTTTATCGTGGGGGATGTCATCGCGTTCAAATCGTGTACGTCGGAGACCGAAGGGAAAAGCTGCCGAAATTTCGTCAAGTATGAGCATGAGAGTTAAGGATTAACTGTTAACCGAATATTGAAAAAGTTTCTTCTCGAATGGGATAGGGCCATACCCTGTCATAAGAAGTGGTTGATGTATATGTTGGACAAAGTACGAAGTTATTGGTTTAGTCATGGATCGTGGTTGGATGAATGCTAGACGGACAAGTGATGAGTATGAGAATGGAGTGAAAGATTTTTTATAGTTTGCAAAAACAAATGCTCCTGATAGTGGTAACGGAAGGTTTTATTGTCCTTGTGTTAACTGTTTGAATGAGAGACGACTAGAAACTGAGGAGATACGTGATCATCTTATTTGTGAGGGGATTTGCAAGAGTTATAAAACATGGATATGTCATGGTGAATCGTTAGACAGGCCGAGGGTGTCGGATAGAGAGGAAGTTGATGACGTGGAAATGTACGATGGACTAGAGGACATGATCCGTGATGTTGGGCAAGAGTCTTTTCGGCGCGCACATGTGTATGATACTTTGTGCAGTGATGTGGAAGTGACTTTGTATCCGGGGTGCACTAATTTCACACGGTTGTCAGTGGTGTTAAGATTGTTCAATGTGAAGGCGAGAAATGGGTGGAGCGATAAAAGATTTACCGATGTCTGCTCCTGCCAATGTATTCATTTGACCATTTAATTAATTTTGAATGAAATAACTTATTTGTGATTACTAATATATATCTTTGTTGTTTAGGGGATTGACAAAGGGGCACTTGGTGATGTTTTTAACTTCTGGCTATACAAGTTGTTACCATGGAGAATGACGCAGCTTTGGTAAGGTTGGAACATGATGCGATCCAGTGACGAATCGTATATCCCAAAGAAGGAACTTATGGAGATTGTACTCGATAAAGAAATGGCTAGTTCTGCACACCTATTGTTATGGTGCACGTAAGTACATTTTATTTATAAGTTAAGTAATTAAATTTTAAATACTATGATAATTAACATGTTTTTTCAATATTTTAGGTATCTGCATCGTATGTTAGTTGATCAGGGTAACCTCGCCCTTTATGGGTTCATTGACCCCATGTTCATTCAGGGTGATGTTCTCCTAGCATCAGAAGACCCGGTCACCACCATACATGATATACTTGCCCGAGACAATCATCAATTCTACCTTGCGCCTTATCTCAATAAGTAAGTACCGGTTATTTAATTATAACTATATATGACTTAGTCATTAATTGTTCCGCAAATACAACAAGCATTGGCAACTGTTGATCTTGTACCCTAGGATGAACGTCGTGGTCTTCTTCTACTCAATTGGAAATAAGTCGGCGAACGAACTAAAGACGATCATCGAAACGTAAGCATTAAAATACTTTATAATCAGTAATGCAGTTGTTTTAATTATCTGAAATCTATTAGATATACTTTAATTAATGTTTATTTTGTCATGATAGTTATATTAATGCAAACCACATGTTTCTTGGTGAAATGCGTCGGGCTATCAGATGGATTATTCCTAGCGTAAGATATTTATTAGTCCAAACGCTTCAAATGCAGTGGGTATAATTATTGATTTCTATTTAAGTCCTCATATTCTAATTGGGTTTCATTTGTACGTAGTCACGTATACAACGTGGATCATGGGAATGTGGATACTATGTGATGAAGTGGATGCTCGAAATTATCTCCTCCAGGATCACTGAAAGATGGCACGAGGTAAATATTAATTGGTAACAATTAGAAGTAACAATTATAGATTCGTTATATGTTTTATGTTAGTTTATTACTAAAAAGATATAATCTTTTGTCCAATTAAACTTGCAGATATTCAACAATCCAACTCCATTATCTGATTCCGACATCAACAACATAAGGAGGCGCTGGGCAACTTTCTTTCTTGAAGTGTACCGACCATAGTTTGTATATATGTAGTTAGATTAAAAACTTATCATGTACTAGTTATAATGTACTTTTGACTGATCATATATATTTTGATATGAAATCTATAATATATCATGTAGCTTTTTGGTTTTTAATTATCTTTGATGTCTGAATGTAATTGAACGTACATATGTATTGTTCGTAATAAATTCAGTATATATTAATTTAGTGTATTTTTGTTGTACAAAAGTGACTGTGTTGAGAATATTTAGAATATGTTATACTGGTATTGATCTGCATTACTGAAACAGGGGAAAGAAATGATAGAAATGTAAAAAGAGTTTTAAAAAAAAATTAGACTTTACACATCGGTTACTCAAAAACCGATGTGGAAAGTGAAATTTCCACATTGGATTTTATGAAAATCGATGTGGAAAGTGAAATTTCCACATCAGTTTTAGAAAAAACCGATGTGGAAAGTGATATTTTCAATAAGTTATGGGATAACCCATGTGACAAATGAACTTTCCATATCGGTTATTTTGAAAACCGCTGTTAAAAATGTACTTTAAACATCGGTTTTAAAACCGATGTGAAAAGGAACAATAAACAATATCGGTATTTTCAACATCAGATTAAAAATCGATGTGAAATACCAAAATAACCGATGTGGAATCCATTTTTAAATATGTTAGGTGTGTGCTTGAATGCATGTAAAGAACCAATCAATTTAGTCACTGAAAGCTTTGATAAATCATTAGTTTGTGCAATGGTATATATTTTGCCACATAATCGAACTTTCCAGGCAAACTAGTCAACAACCTGTCAACAATATGCAGGCCTGTAATTTTATCCCCATATAGCTTTGTTTGGATTGAAATTTTTAGCACCTCACTCAAAAATTCTTCAGCAGATTCAGAGATATTCTCAAATTTTTTATATCTCTCCTTGGACAGTTAATTATGTAAAACATTATCTGATTCTTCATTCCAGTTCTTATTACACAAAAAAATGTGTACTCATAACACGATAGAAAATCTTATCAGAAATGACACATGGAGAATGAAAAATTCCGTAGTTCCATCTTTATTGGTTTTTCTTCTTTCGACCACCTCTGTTATTTAACAGAGGACACTACTCCTATAGCTGAAGTTTCATCTCTTTTCTCCGAGATTATTCATAATACATATTTGCCTTCAAAAGCCTTAGTTAAGCCTTAAACTTACCAGAAATAATGATTTTCACATGAGAAATTTGGAGCTCATGGAAGTGGTATCTTACTCCTACTTAAAATTCCCTGCAAAAAGCTACGATGTTTTGTTGCAGAAACCAGAATGTTCTGCCCATCTTCACACTGATTTAAGAAAGAAAGAAAATACTAATTCACAATATTTAGATAAAAATGAAAACAAAGTATGAGTGCCATATCTATGTTACAAATATCATATTATATATTGATTTCTTGTTAGAAAACATGGCATCCATTGCACGGAGCCTTTATATAGAGTAACAAACTAGCAACTAACACCTAACAAATCCTATCTCTAACAGCTCGTCCTAATGGGTGCACTCTAACAATTATATCTGGAACCAAATTATGGAATTCATATACATCTCCAACAATTCAAAATGGAATGGACAAAACTTACATACAGTTCTTTTCGTCAAGTTCATCCTGTTCCTACGAAAAAACTATCAAAAACTGATCAAGGATGTATTATGAAATTGCCTCCCTAAATCTTTTTTATTGAAAATAACCGATATTTTTGAGTGGAATAAGAGGAACACTACCTAAGGCATCGGACCTAAGTATTTTCCAAATGGAATATCTTGTTCCCCCAATTATGAGCGAAAGATTCATCTGGCGAACTATGTTCATTAGCCTTAGTGTATAATAATGAGGTCAAATATTCTATTAAAAGAAAAAATAACAAGGTCAATTGTTTCCTAAACTGAGCTCACATAGGAACTCGGTTGCTTAGATTGTGTGACATATTTTGTGAGTAGGCGGGTTCAAACTCCCCCAATGTATTCTCCTTTCACATTTCATTATCCCTTATGGCCTTATCCCCTTCCCTTCATGTTGACCCAAAATAGAAAATACTGGTAAGTTGTAATTATCTTTCCGGTAGTTTCCAACTAATCTTTGGATCTAGATCAGTCTTTTTATTTTCTCTCGCATATACGTCTGCATGTGTGTGTTCGTTCTTTCAGGCTTTTTGACCAAACTGGGTTTCTTTTAGAAACTATTTACCAGTTTAGGGTTATTCTGAAACTATTTATCAATGAGGGATCGTTTTGGACACGTGGCATATTTTATTTTTTTTCCAACATGTCAAAGGCGCCATCTGCGAGATGGCGCCTTGCGGTTGGCGCCTCCTATTATTAAAAAAAAAAAAGAAGCAAAAAGCAGAGGCACAGGCGCCTCTGCCCCCTGCCCCCCTACGATACCTGCTGCTACAGTAGCGCAACTGTAGCAGCAGTTTTTTTTTTATTTTATAATTTGACTTTTTTAAAAAATAAAAATTTTATTTCTAAAAAAACTCATTCACCGTATAATGAACTGAATTCATCATATATTTTTACATGATTCACCAGATATTTGCACATACTTAACCAAAAAATTTATTTCTCAAAAAAACCTATTCACCAGATATTTATACCTGATTCACCAGATATTTGCACATACTTAACCAAAAAAATTATTTCTAAAAAAAAACCATTCCCAAGATAATGAACTGAATTCACCAGATATTTACACATACTTAACCAAAAAAAATTATTTCTCAAAAAAACTCATTCACCAGATATTTACACATACTTAACCAAAAAATTTATTTATAAAAAAAAACACATTCACCAGATAATGAACTGAATTCACCAGATATTTATACTTGATTCACCAGATAAGTTTTTTTGAGAAATAAATTTTTTTGGTTAAGTATGTGTAAATATATGGTGAATCAGGTATAAATATCCGGTGAATTCAGTTCGTTATCTGGTGAATGTGTTTTTTTTTATAAATAAATTTTTTGGTTAAGTATGTGTAAATATCTGGTGAATGAGTTTTTTTGAGAAATAATTTTTTTTGGTTAAGTATGTGTAAATATCTGGTGAATTCAGTTCATTATCTGGTGAATGATTTTTTTGAGAAATAATTTTTTTGGTTATGTATGTGCAAATATCTGGTGAATCATGTATAAATATCTGGTGAATTCAGTTCATTATCTGGTGAATGGGTTTTTTTTGAGAAATAAATTTTTTTGGTTAAGTATGTGTAAATATCTGGTGAATGGTTTTTTTGAGAAATAATTTTTTTGGTTAAGTATGTGCAAATATCTGATGAATCAGGTATAAATATCTGGTGAATTCAGTTCATTATCTGGTGAATGTGTTTTTTTTATAAATAATTTTTTTGGTTAAGTATGTGTAAATATCTGGTGAATGGGTTTTTTTGAGAAATAATTTTTTTTGGTTAAGTATGTGTAAATATCTGGTGAATCGGGTACAAATATATGGTGAATTCAGTTCATTATCTTGTGAATGGTTTTTTTGAGAAATAATTTTTTTGGTTAAGTATGTGCAAATATCTGGTGAATCAGGTATAAATATCTGGTGAATAGGTTATTTTGAGAAATAAATTTTTTGGTTAAGTATGTGCAAATATTTGATGAATCATGTAAAAATATCTGGTGAATTCAATTCATTATACGGTGAATGGGTGTTTTTAGAAATAAATTTTTTATTTTTTTAAAAAAGTCAAATAAAAAAAACTGCTTATTCGATGAGCATGACTATCTGATCTTGCCATCGTAGCAGTAGGGGGGCAGAGGCGCATGTGCCTCTGCTTTTTGCTTCTTTTTTTTTTTTGTTTACAGGGGAGGCGCCAAGGCGCCATCTGCAGTGGCGCCTTTCACTTGTCAGATTGAAAAAAAATAAAACATGTCATGTGTTCAAAACCACTCCTCATTGGTAAATAGTTTCAGAATAACCCTAAACTAGTAAATAGTTTCTAAAAGGAACCCAGTCTGATAAAAAGCCGTTGTTTCATTGGTATTTTAACCTTCATCATTTTCGGAGGTTCTATCTTTTTTTTTTTTTTTTTTTTGGGTATTAAGAGGTTCTAACTTGTTGAGATTGTTTTTGTCAAAAAAAAAAAAAAACTTGTTGAGATTATCATGTGTTATTAAATAGGAAAATTCCAAAATTTGATGATAACCATATCAAAATTAACATACGTGCGCTGTCTGTCAAAGTCAAAGATCCTATAATTAAAGTATAAACCTTTCTAACTTCAACCATAAAATCAGCAACACCCCACGTCCTAAACTCAGCATATTCAACCATGGAAACCCGTTTTCCATGCACAAATTGATGCACTTCAAATACCCCAACCCACTTCCCCTTATTCCAACACGGGCACCACCCTCTCTTCCTCTTTTCCTCTATTCTCTTTTCAACACCACTTCCTCATAGGAGGAGAAAAGGAAGAAAAAAACAACAATGGACGATAATCATTTCACCAAAACACTTATCCTCATTGTCTCCCTCTCCTCTCTCCTCCTCCACACCACCAACGCCGTTCCCTTACCTCGTTTCCTCGAAACCCGTGTCTCCAAACTCTGCAAAGGCGTAACCGACCCAGCCACTTGTTTCAAAACCATATTGCCACACATAACCGGTCGTTTCAACCCTTACAAGGCCTTGGAGGCAGAGATCCTGGCCACCAAAACCGAGGCTCAGAAAACCGCCGCCATCGTCGACTCCCTCCTCTCAAACCCTACTACAACCTCCAACGGGAGGTTGAAGGCCTCCCTCGTCATATGCAAGGACCAATACAGCAACGTGCTGGACGCCATCGACAACGCGTACAAGCAAGCAACGCTTCGTAACGTGGTGGAGGCACGGTTCAAGTTCAGTGGTGCGATTTCGTTTCATGAAAGTTGCAATGAAGCATTCACAGAAGATGGGACTACTCCACCTTTTGCTAAAAAAGGAGACACTCTATGGAACCTTGAAGGGAATGTTTTGGATATTATGAAAGGGATTGAAGATAGAGAGAATCGTCGTAAGTGGGGGAAGGATGGGCTTCCACCCATACCTCCTACTGGATTCGGGGATTCACCACCGAACCCGTGTCAGAATGTGATTGGATCTTGCGATTATATTTAAGTTAAGCCCCCACCCCATGCAATGACTTATAGCGAGAGATTCTTTGATTTCTATGCAGATTAATGGGAGTTTTTCTCTCTCATGTTCTTTGTAATCATCTGGCTCATGAATTTTTTTTCATGGATTCATCATATATGTGTGGGAGTTACTATGTTATTATGTGATAGTAATCCAATCCTGGTGGAGAAAACACATACAAAGGATTTTTTTTTTTCTTTTTAAATTTATTATGTCACTTTAATTAACTCGAGGGTTGCTGTTTTACTGGGTACATCCTTTTGGATCTTCATATAAGGATCTGTAGTGTATTACAACATGTCTCTTTCAATAATATCTTATTGCATATTGTTATAAGATGCTGTGCATTAAAATGAGACTTCATATATATCTTCAAGATCATCCTTAAAATCATGCAGTAATTTTGGAGTTTGATAAAATACTGGTTAAGAATGCATTTAACATATTTTGGATAGTGAGATATGGGATCGCACACAATGGAGTTATTAACACGAAGGGGTTGGGTATCTCAACTGATTTGAGTTAAGGATTTAAGGAGTTGGAGGAATAGGACATCCACAAAGGAGGAAAAATTGACATAACAACTAACTACTAACATTTGTTTATAAAAAAGACTGCAGGAAATCCATATTCTTTGAAGATGGACACTTTATCTGGACTTGAATAACGATTTATAATTTCAATACAAATCATTGCTAAGGGTTTTGCTATGTCATTTCTTATTGCTATTGGAGAGTGTTAGGAATGGGGTTATGGGGGAGATGTGGGGAAGTGATCAGTGGGGAAATTGGAACGATAACTCTGCTTCAAGGCAGAGGGCCTCCTAAGAAAATAAGAGAGGGAAATAAACTATTTTCTTCATTCGTTGATTTCCAATCATGAGCTCATACAATACTTATATAGACTAGAGCATACCCATAATAATATAACTACACCATAACACACCCATTAATTATCCCAAGCAATAACTATAAAAAACTAATAAAATGCATATAAGATCCTTCTAGAATTAGGTGAGTCATTAGACCTCTTATGATCGTAACATTACCTACCCCATCAAAATCAACATTGTCCTCAAGGTTGTAAAAACTGACCCTATTAATTTCCCTGGGTCCCATTGCTTGAACTGAGACGACCTAGCCACTGAAGGCATTTCCAAATCTCCACCGGGATCCCATGGTTGTCCTATCCCAATTCTTATCCAAAAAATCATATGTTGTTGTGACCCCTTTTGCATCAATTATGTCTTAATGTCACAAATAATTCCCTCTTGGCACATAGCTGGTGTGAATTTAATTTCTGCAAACCTTACTGCCAGGAACATAGTTGGAAATCATATGACCCAATTGGACATTGGTAGCAAAGCCTCTTGTGCTTCCATTTCCACGAACAGACCCCGTACCTATTGCTTCTGATTCCTTTGGACCAAATTTGTCTCTTCAGCAATCCTCAAGTTTTGAGTTGTGGCCCAATTTCGAAAAACCCAATATTAAGTGAAGTCCGAACAACCCAAGCACACTCAACATGCTTATGCTAACACGATGCTCCTTTCCACCGAATTGAGCCTGACCCATTAGGTCATAGAAGTGTCTCAACTTTTGAAATTCCACTATGGCCTTGAAACCCTTCTCTGCCTCATATGCGCCTCCCCTTTTTTCAGTCGCACAAGCCCCCTCGGCGGCCGTATGAGGAGAACGGTCCAGCTCCTCCGACGGTTGTCTGATCGACCGTTTCTCCTCCACAATCCGGGAGGCACCACCTTTCGATCTCCATGGCGGCGTCTTGCTCCTGCGGCGTCTTGCTCCAGCGGCTCCGACGATTGTCTGATCGACCGTTTCTCCTCCATAGTCCGGGAGGCACCACCTTTCTCCATGGGCCGGCTCTGCCGCTCCCCATCCTCGTCCCCTATTTTCCTCCCCATCCTCATCCACGTTCCCCATCTCAGGGATATTTCTTCCACGTCCCCATTCTCCGCCTCCCCACTGATCCCCACGGAGACCCCGAAAAGGCAACCGGTCCATACCCAAAACACGACTTCCCCGTTGTCAAGACCTATCTTTAATTCCTTCATTGTAATCCCTCTTTAAATTGCATTAAATTCACTCGACCCTACCTTATTGTTGTGAGCGTTGCCGAAGACATTTGATTCCTTTTTCTAAGGTCGCTTTTCGAATTCAAGAACCCTCGGTCCGCTTTTACTTTCAATAATTTATAAAAAATCTGTAAAGAGATTTAATTTAATAGAGAGACAGGTTTGATGGTTGTGTTTGAAGCTACAGCTTTTGATCTTTAAATAAAATATATTTTAAGTTTCTTTTATTAATTTAATAAAATTATATATATAAATATATATGAAATTATAAAAATAGATTTATATATATATAAAGGAATTTTTGTAAGGTTATCTGGGATGAGGACCCATGGGACGAGGGTATGCTCCCCGTCCCAATCCTTATGTTGCCTTCGACGGGATTTTCTCCCCCATCCCCACCTCTGCAGGAAAAAACTCCTCGTCCACATGACCCCAAACAGGACAGCCCCACGGAGATTCCTATGTACATGTAAAAATTGTCGTATCTAATTAGGGTATCAAGTTTGACTATATATACTAGTGATGGTCAAAAGTAATCCTTAGACCACCATCTATAATCTTGACAAGATCATCTTCTCGATTATACGTAACAGGGCTACTATTTAGTATGACATGTTATGGTACGAAATTCGACAAATTCTTATATTACTGTGTAGAGGTGAGTGTTGCATCACATTGGCAAAATTAAAATGCAATGTCCACGACCTAAAAATCAAAATTAAAATGAATATTTTAAATTATAAAAAATAATTTAAGTTAAACAATATTTAAATTTTAAAAAATATATGTAATTTTATCACAAGAATAATTTTGTCTTCTTATGTAATTAAAAAAAAATAAATTATAAAAAATAAAATCTAATAGAATATGAAAACATGTAGAATAAAAACGAAAATTTTAAAATTCATATTAAAATTACAATGTTATCCAGTTGGTTGTCTGATGGATATCAGACATATCTTATCCTGCTCATATCCTATCATACTCTTATCTTGCTCTGTTATTTTATCTTGACTACTAAACGAACCCTTAAGTAACATGTCAGAGGCTTCCTTACCCTGATTATTAAATCTATAGTTTTTTCTTCGTTTTGGGCTTAGGCCCCTTCTTGTAAAAAAAAAAAAACAGATCCTAGTATTTGACAAGGAAGTACGTTTCATTTATTTATTTGTTTGTTTTTATATGTAAAATTAATTCGAAGGGGTTAGTCTAGTGGAATATGACAGAGCCTCTATCTGTTGTAGGTTTGAGCCCCCACTAGTCTCTTGGGGTGAGATAAATGTAAATCCATTTGTTTTTTTTTTATAAGCAAAAAATATATTAACAAGAACACTAGGAGTACTCGAATTCGTATACAAGTGTGGAGTATATACATAAACGTGAGATAAAAATTCAACCAAGGTTAATACACTAACCACAAGGTTAGAGCTTAACTTGCCAACCAAAATCACACCTAAAGTCACACCTCAAACCTTACTACCTAGAAGGTAACACAAACAGCAGGTTTGCTGCCTAAAAGAACACACTGAATGTTTGCTACTAAAAAGTGACATATGACTTGTTTCAACAATCAAGCACCAATAAACCAGGCACAGTATCAATTATAGAAACTATTATTAACCACCACCACACGGCTAAAGCAGTCCCATAGCAATTGCAGGATGACAAAGGACATTCTATAGTATAAGTAGCCAAAAGTCCATAGTAGAAACAGAGCAGAAAAAAAATCCCATTGGCTGTTCTTCTTAGCTTTTCAAGAGCATACCACCTTTCTTCCATCACTGAGCCGCACTATATTAGCCAAGAAACATCCAAGCAAATAGGTGCAAAAAACTGATTGGGATAAACCAGCCACAGTATAGGATTCAGGAATGTAAATGCTTTCCAAGTGTTTATAGAGTCGGAAGGTCTTCCTTATCTTAGACTGAGGCACCATTCCATTATCCTAAATTTTTTTGTACAAAAAAAATATGTAAAATTTTATATTTTTTACACCGAAAGTCATTTTCAATTTTTAAAGGGTTGGGCTAAGGTGCACCATCCATATTTTACACCACTCACTATACCATCCATATGTGGCAAATTCTGGACCAATCAAATTGCCACATGAGTTTAGTCAAAATTTCAAACTTTCTAGTTGTATTTCTACTGTAGTCAAATATACGAATACAATATATTGTAGTATAATATATGTACTCTTTGTATTCGCAAATTTATCCCATATTAAAATAATGTTTTTTGATTAAAAAAACTGATTATATTGCAAAATAATATTTTAATATGAATTAAAATAATATTCGTTATCAATAATATTTTGCAATATAATCAGTTTTTTTAATTGTCGCGACCGTCCCGTCCGGGAGGCGCGAAAGAAGGTGGTAAAAACAGAGGAGTCGCCACCAATATTTTATTTAGGAAAAACATTGGAAAAAACATTTATTTTAAGGAAAACTGGTCTAAAAAGAGAGAGATGAGTCCGGGAGTCGGTTACGAGTAGGGAAGGTATTAGCACCCCACATCGCCCGTTTAAAAAACGGTACCTCAAGTTAATTGTGCAAAAAAAAAAAAAAAAAAAAAATACTTTAACAACCTTTTAAATATTTATTTTACCCCGAAAATTATTTACAAGAAAGAATTATTTTAAATTTTAATTTTTGACTTTTATTAAATTTTTTATATTTTTAACGTTATGGTTTATAAAAACTAAATGAGGTTGAACATGGCACATGAGCCACAGGGCAACCTCAAATCTAAGGGATTAAACATGGCACCGTGTCCATAGAGTATCCCTAAAAAAAGGAAAAATTTAACTTTTTGATTAATTATTTTAACATAAAAAGGGATGCAAAAAAAGGAAAATAAATTAAATGAGGTTGAACGTGGCACGTGAGTCCACAGGGCAACCTCAAATCTAAGGGACTGAACATGGCACCGTGTCCATAGAGCATCCCTAAAAATAGAAAAGTTTAATTTTTGATTAGTTATTTTAACATAGAAAGGAGATACAAAAAAGGGGAAAATTTAGTTTTGGCCCGACAAGATGATTTATCTTGCTCCTACGTATTCCCGGGTGCGATGGGAAATTCAAAGCCACGTAGTTCTCTGAGAAAAGATTTGATTGGTTGGTTGATTTTAATTTTGATAAAGATTTTGATTTTTTTTTTTTAAAAGGTTTTTTTTTTTAAAAAAAAGAGACTTTTATTTTAAAATAAATTCGTCATTGCACATGGTTCAAGATAGCAGTGCTATACGATAAATCCTCACAACTCATACGACACTTGAGGATGAATAAGGCCATACATCAACGTCGTAGATTGTTGCGTGAATTCAAAAGATATTTTTTATGTTCTTTGAAGATGCGTTTTTCTTTATGAGATATGAATACAAATTGGACTCAATTCTGGAAAGCCCATGATCAGAAAAATCCTTTTTTGTTTTTTTTTTTTTTATTGGAAAAAAGGTGGCTAAAAAATGATATAACCCATATATTATGGGTCCAACAAAGGAGGCCCAAATCCAAATGATATAAGAGAATAGAAAAAAATAAAATAAAAAAAGAAAGTAAAACAAAACAGAGATAAAAAGAGCAATCGGAAGAGAGAAGTTTAAAACTTCTTCACCGTTACCCACGCACCACAAGCGAGAGAAGGAAAGAATGGCTGCAGTGAGGAAGGCCGGCGGAACGGCTGCGGAGCGGCGTGGCCTGGAGAGCTCCCGCGGCGGCGGCTCGTGCACCACGCACGGCGAGCACGGTGGAACGGGATCTCGCAACTACCACAACGGAACAACGACAAACCGGTCCGAGCAGGGAAAGGAAGGACTCGACCTCGTTGCTGGCTCCGGATCACGACTCGAGGCGGTGATGGGGTGATGGAACGAGGGCAAGCGTCGCGGTTCACGGTATGTGAATGGCGATGGCAGCGCGAGCGGCGCGCGATCGCAGCGTCCAGTGCGGATTCGTGGCGGCTGGGTTCTGTTTGGTCCCGGACGGTGGACGCACGGCGGCGGGTGGCAAGCCAACGGTGGTTCCGACCGGATCTGGAATGTGAAGTGTGGGGCTTTTCTGTTTTTGTTTTGTTAAGAGGAGGAGGAAGAGTTGGAGTTAAGAGGAAGAATGGGAGGAAGGAGATGATGCAGAGAACGAAAGAAAGAAAGAAAGAGGGTTTTTTTTTTTTTTTTATCTTTTCTTCTTTGATATCAGAGAGTAGAGAGTATTTTTTGCTGTCCTCCCCCCCTGAACTTTTGTTTCTGATTTGGTATTTATAGAGAAGTAGATGAATTTTGCCTCCTCCTTGGGACCAGATTAATGGAGTCCTCCTCCTTGGGACCAGATTGATGGAGTGTTGCAGTGATTCATCTTCCTCTAGTCCCCTTTCAATTTCCTTTTATGTGTCCATTTTTCTGATCTAGGCACAAACCCCTTCCCTAAGCTCTGGAAAATTACCCAAAATGGTATTTACTTGCTTGAGCCTTGTGCTGTGGTGGAGTGAACTAGTGGAGAAGAAAGATTTCAGAAGCAATTTGATTTTTTTGATTTCATTTATTTTATTTATTTATGTATTCATTTATTTATTTATTTATTTTTTTTCAAAACTTTAATTGAAAAGCCATCCGGACAAAATTAGGTGTTCACAGCTGCCCCTCTTTACTTGTTTCTTATTAGATAATAGGTGTAACCGTAGTTAACCAATTATCGTTATAAGAAATTAGTAAAGACACGAACTCCAATTTTGTCCGGGTTATTCTTATAAGCAAAGGACTTGTGTTTACAAACCAATTTCCTTTAAAGAATCGCAAGGGTTGGATCGCCTCTGCGAGGTTTACACATGAAAACTTGCAGGGTGGATTGCCTGCCGAGCTTAAACAGAAAGATAAAAGAGCTTACGGGGTGGATTGCCCGTTAGAAACTCGAGCATAAAGATAAAAGAGCTTACGGGTTGGATTGCCCGTCAGACTCGAACAGAAAGATAAATGAGCTCACGGGGTGGATTGCCCGTCTGAAGCTCGAGCACAAAGGTAAAAGAGCTTACGGGGTGGATTGCCCGTGAGAAGCTCGAACTGAAAGATAAATGAGCTTACGGGGTGGATTGCCCGTGAGAAGCTCGAACTGAAAGATAAAAGAGCCTACGGGGTGGATTGCCCGTCAGAAACTCGAACTGAAAGATAAATGAGCCTACGGGGTGGATTGCCCGTCAGAAGCTCGAACTGAAAGATAAAAGAGCTTACGGGGTGGATTGCCCGTCAGAAGCTCGAACTGAAAGATAAAAGAGCCTACGGGGTGGATTGCCCGTCAGAAACTCGAACTGAAAGATAAATGAGCCTACGGGGTGGATTGCCCGTCAGAAGCTCGAACTGAAAGATAAAAGAGCTTACGGGGTGGATTGCCCGTCAGAAGCTCGAACTGAAAGATAAAATGAGCTTACGGGGTGGATTGCCCGTGAGAAGCTCGAACTGAAGATAAAAGAGCCTACGGGGTGGATTGCCCGCCAGAAGCTCGAACTGAAGATAAAAGAGCCTACGGGGTGGATTGCCCGTTAGAAGCTCGAACTGAAAGATAAAAGAGCCTACGGGGTGGATTGCCCGTGAGAAGCTCGAACTGAAGATAAAAGAGCTACGGGGGTGGATTGCCGCCAGAAGCTCGAACTGAAGATAAAAGAGCCTACGGGGTGGATTGCCCTTGAAGCTCGAAGCGAAGATCAAAGAGCCTACGGGGTGGATTGCCCGTTAGAAGCTCGAACCGTAAGATAAAAGAGCCTACGGGGTGGATTGCCCGTCAGAAGCTCGAACCGAAGGATAAAAAAGAGCTTACGGGGGTGGATTGCCCGTCGAAGCTCGAATTGAAAGATAAAAGAGCTTACGGGGTTGATTGCCCGTGAGAAGCTCGAACTGAAGGATAAAAGAGCTTACGGGGTGGATTGCCCGTCAGAAGCTCGAATTGAAAGATAAAAGAGCTTACGGGGTTGATTGCCCGTGAGAAGCTCGAACAGAAAGATAAAAAAGCCTACGGGGTGGATTGCCCGTCAGACTCTCAAATGGATAGATTAAAAGCTTGTGAGGCCATGTAGACAAATGCAATATATGAATGTAGATTTTGCTCACTGATGAAATGACAATGCGAAAACTCAAATAACTAGTTTTCAATTTATAGAAAGAATGATGATCACGAGAACCCTTATTAATTTTGGGCATGATGCAAAAGATTGATGATAGATTATTTCTTCTTTGCTATTTCTTTCATTATTGGATCCTTGACCCCCTAAAGGCATCGATCACAGTCAGTCTTGAGGATGAACTAAAACAAGGCCCATCTTATCTGGGAGAGATATCTTGCATTTTTATCCCCTGATGATTAGATGTTCTTGATGATAATTATCTCGATGGTTGAGTCTCAGTATTCCTTCCTTTCTTTGATGCCCTTTATAGGGGAAGCATCGTGCCCCACAAGACCTTTTGAGGCTTTCTAAGGAATTCTAACTGCTTAAAAAAACATTACTTGTTTCACGTTTCAGTATATACTTATCAGGATGAATGCACACACACAAATGACAAAAGTTAAGAGGAAAGGACTAAGGTAGCGAAATAAAGTAAAGGAAGTCAATGTCATTATATTTGGATTGAAAAAGGTGTACAAAGCATAAGTTGCAAAACGTTGCGGGAGTAGATTCACATCTCCTCAAGTGATGTCTCTTTCAATGACTAATTTTAGTATCCCTCATATAATCTTGACTGCTCATTAATGGGCTTCAGAGATGTTATCTGCCCCAATCTTCATATATCCAACCTGCGGACTGCCCCAGTTCATCGACTTGACGACACTTCCATTGTTATATATATACATTTTTTCATTTTTGAACCCTAACTTTTGCCTAGACCGCCTTTTCAGGTTTTCAGCCTAGCGGGTTGCTCTAATTTTTGCCTAGACTGTCTTTTCAGATTTTCAGTCTAGCGAGCCTGTTCTCTTTTCATTTTTCATTTTTCTTTTCTTTTCTTCTTCTTCTTGGGAAGTGTGTTCAAGCATAATACTTTTTCTTCGCATCAGGAGTTCACGAGGAGCGGGAGGTCTTCCCCATCCATCCTGGTGAGAATTAAAGCACCTCCAGAGAAGGCCTTTTTCACAACGTAAGGTCCTTCGTAGTTCGGAGTCCATTTCCCTCGATGATCCTTTTGGATTGGTAGAATCTTTTTAAGCACCAGGTCACCCTCCCGAAACTGTCGTGGGCGTACCTTCTTCTCATAAGCTCTCATCAACCTTCTCTGGTATAATTGGCCGTGACATAACGCCCCTAATCTCTTCTCTTCAATGAGGTTCAATTGGTCTAATCGATCCTGAACCCACTCAGCTTCTTCTAATTCTGCTTCTCTCAGTACTCTTAATGAGGGGATCTCTACTTCAATCGGGAGCACTGCCTCCATCCCATAAACTAAAGAATATGGCGTTGCCCCTGTCGAGGTGCGAATAGAGGTACGATAGCCGTGTAAAGCAAAAGGTAACATATCGTGCCAATCCTTATACGTCACCACCATCTTTTGGACAATCTTCTTGATATTTTTATTAGCGGCCTCCACTGCCCCGTTCATCTTTGGGCGGTACGGAGAGGAATTATGATGCTTTATCTTGAAATTTTCGCACATCTCCTTCATCATCTTATTGTTCAAATTGGTCGCATTATCAGTGATAATTTCACCCGGCAACCCATAACGGCAAATTAACTCTCTTTTGACAAATCTGATCACGACATTCCTGGTCACATTGGGATAAGATGCAGCCTCAACCCACTTGGTGAAATAATCGATGGCAACAAGAATGAAGCGATGTCCATTTGAGGCTTTTGGTTCGATGGGCCCGATCACATCCATTCCCCACATTGAGAACGGCCAGGGTGCCGACATGACATTCAAAGGAGCTGGCGGCGCATGAACCTTATCAGCATATATTTGACACTTGTGGCACTTCTTCGCATAATTAAAGCAATCAGCCTCCATTGTCTGCAAATATTGGCCAGTCCTCAAGATTTTCCTGGCCATTGCATGGCCGCTCGCGTGTGTTCCAAAAGGTCCTTCATGTACCTCCTCAACTATCGAGTTTAGCTTCTTTTGCGTTAACGCACCTCAACAACACCATGTCATGGTTTCTTTTGTAGAGAATATCTCCATCTAAATAGAAACCCATTGCAAGTCTTCTTAGAGTTCTTTTGTCATTTTCTCAAGCGCCGGAGGGTATTCCCTTCTTTGGATGAAACATTTGATGTCATGGTACCACGATTTTTTATCGGACTCTTCCTCTATCACTTGACAATATGCGGGATGACCCACGACTTTCCATTTTGATGAGTGGTAGGTTCCTCTAGTCACTTACTTTGAACATTGAGGACAAGGTAGACAGCGCGTCACCTAATGGTTATCTTCTCGGGAATATGATGAAACGTGACTTCGTCAAACTGCTTCAATCAAACCTTTGATGTAATCATGGTACGGAATTAACTTGGCATCTCGGGTTTCCCATTCCCCTCTTAGCTGGTGGATGACTAATGCAGAGTCCCCATATACCTCCAGTCTCCTTGCTTTTGCCTCTATTCTTGCTAAAATCCCTAGTGCACAAGCTTCATATTCGGCTATGTTGTTTGTACAATCGAAGCGAGCCTCAGTGATGTGGGAAATAATCATTTTTCGGTGAGATTAAGATTGCCCCGATTCCGTGCCCCAATGCATTAGAAGCTCAGTCAAATAACAAAGTCCACTTTTCTTTTCCGGTGATTGCTCGCGATCAAACAAAGCCATTATATCTTCATCCGGAAAATCACATTGCATCGATCCATAATCTTCTACCGGCTGATTGGCTAGATATTCTGCAAAGGGCACTCCCTTTTATTGCCTTTTGGGTGACATAGATAATGTCATATTTCGAGAGTAGGACTTGGCAGTGAGCAATTCTTCCGGTCGAGCGGGCTTATCAAAGATATACTTGATCGGATCCATTTTGGACACCAACCAGGTAGTATAACACAACATGTAATGCCTCAAACGGCGAGCAGCGCCCATGCTAAAGCACAACAAGTGCGTTCTAACGATGAGTAGTTGGCTTCACAACTGGTGAACTTCTTACTTAGATAATAGATGGCACGTTCCTTCCTCCACGACTCATCGTGCTGCCCTAGTACACAACCCATAGATTGATCTAGTACAGTCAAATACATGATGAGAGGTCTCCCCGGCTTTGGGGAACCAAGACTGGAGGCTCTTGTAGGTATTGTTTGATCTTCTCAAAGGCTTTTTGACAATCTTCATTCCATGTCACAGCTTGATTTTTGAACAACGGTTTAAAGATTGGTTCGCATGTCATTTGTTAATTGGGAAATGAACCTGGCAATGTAGTTCAATGTTCCTAAAAACCCACGAACTTCTTTCTCTGTTTGAGGTCTTTGGCATATCGTTGATTGCTCGAACCTTTTCGGGATCAACTTCTATCCCTCTTTGACTAACAATGAACCCCAGAAGCTTACCCGATTTCACTCCAAAGGTGCATTTGGCTGGATTTAATCGGAGCTTAAACTTTCTTAACCGCTCAAAGAGTTTTTGCAGATTATCAACATGGTCATCTTCGGATCTGGACTTGGCGATCATGTCATCTACGTAAACTTCTATCTCCTTATGCATCATATCATGGAATAAAGCCACCATAGCCCGCTGATATGTTGCCCCAGCATTTTTCAAGCCAAAGGGCATAACCTTATAGCAAAAGGTTCCCCACAAAGTGACAAATGTAGTTTTCTCCATATCCTCAGGTGCCATCTTGATCTGATTATATCCCGAGAAACCATCCATGAAAGAGAATAATGCATGTTGAGCAGTATTATCTACAAGAACATCAATGTGAGGCAAAGGAAAGTCATCTTTTGGGCTAGCTCATTCGGATCTCGATAGTCAACACACATTCGAACTTTTCCATCTTTCTTGGAAGCAGAGGCGATGTTAGCAACCCATTGAGGGTACTTTACAACTTCTAGGAAACCTGCATCCAGTTGTTTCTCGACCTCCTCCTTGATCTTTAAGGACATTTCCGCTTTCATCCTTCGTAGCTTCTGCTTTACTGGAGGACACTCCGGCTTTAATGGCAATTTGTGTTCTGCTACATTGGGGTCTAACCCTGGCATGTCTTGGTACGACCATGCGAAGACATCTTTATAATCCGTCAACAACCTGATCAATCTGTTCCGCTCCTTTTCTTTCAGGGAAAGGCCAATCTTGACCTCTTTTATATCATCTTTGGTTCCCAAATTGACTAGTTCACTCGGCTCTTCATGGGGCGGATTTCCTGACTTCTTGTTCTACCAATCTCAAAAGTTCAAGGGAACTTCCCGTCATCATCAACAACCTCCACGGCATGATCAACGAGCAGTCAAAATTGTATGATGGGTTACTAACATTGTCGTTTTCAAGAGAGTCACTTTTAGATCTGCATTTGGGTAATTATCGGGGAAAGATGAATGAATAAAGGTTAAAGACGAGAGCGCATTTATTGGTGAGGGATGGTGAACAAAAGCGAAAGTAAAAAGAGAGATAACAACACAAAGATCCTGAATGCATGCATTTATTGATAAGTCACTTTGAAACGGAAACAAGTAAGCCCATTACAACAAAATTCCCTAAAGCCTTGGGCGAGCTAAAGGATAAGCATTACGAATTACTTTGAAAAGGACTCTATGGTCTTGGGGAACTCAATGATCTCCCAATTGTTGAGCTCAGTATCCAGGAGAGCATGGATACACCAGGTTGATACCATGATCGACAGGATAATCATCTTCAATAGCTGCTGCCTGGTCCGAGAATGCGAACCCTACGCCAAAGCTCACCCGAATGTCACGAGATGGGAACCCTTTCAGCCTCGCATTCACGATTTTCCAGCCGAGCCAACCTCTTTCTTTTCTTCTCTTCTATCACCCTCATCTTGTCGGCCTTAGTGGGTTTGTATCCCGGCCCAAACCTATCCCCTGTTCTCGGTGAGCATGAGGATGTCGGTGACACCTTGGCTATTATTCCCCCAGGCCGCTTCCAGGTTGGTATCCTCCTTGAAGCATAACCTTGGCCATCATGATGGATGCTTTGGATGACCGAGGTTTCAAGAGTGGAGCTCCTCCCCAACATAAGTGGCATTGGCAATTTCAAGTGATTGGAAGGCGGTCTCGAGAGCTTCCTCGGCAGCTTCAATATAAGGGGTTGTTGATGGCTTGCTTACTAACAGATCCTCCTCTCCGAGAGACAATTATCAGCTTACAATCAACAATGAACTTCACCTCTACGGTGCAATGTGGAAGGAACAGCTCCAGACGAATGGATCCATGGTCTTCCTAGGATACAACTGTATGTTGGAGTGATGACCATTACTTGGAAAAGTACTTCAAAGTTGCATGGGCCAATCAGAATGGGAAATTCAATTACTCCAAAGACTTCCCTTCGGGGTGTCGAAAGCTCTTACGATCATTGTGCTTGGCTTCATATGAGTTCCATCGAAATGCAACTTCGCCAGTGTTGACTTTGGCATTACATTCAAAGAAGAGCCATTATCAATGAGAACCCTGGCCAAGACATGGTCTCGGCACTTCACAGAAATGTGCAATGCCTTGTTGTGCCACTTACCTTATGATGGTTTTTCATCTTCGGTGAAAGTGACATAATTTTCAGAATCTATGTTTCCTACTTTGTTATCGAGCTTATCAATTGTGATGTGATGGGAGTCATGCGCTTGATTCAACACCTTCATCGGTACTCTTACGTGTGGCTCCGAGTTCATTAATAGTGACAAAAGAGATATCCGAGGAGGAGTCCGATTTAAGCGATCCACAACCCTATATTCACTCGCTTGATGAACTTCAAGAATTCGCCTACCTCCTCATCGGATACACCCCTTTTATTCTCACCCCCGTTTGCTTCCTTGTCATCTAGGATTTCTTCCACCTTCTCTTTCCCTTTGTGATCCTTTCCTTCCTTTTCTATTTCCCCTTTTCGCAATACCTCACGGAGTGTAAATGCGACCACTCCTAGTCATTCCACCAATTCCTGAAATGTTGGTGACCCACAGTAGTCCCGTTGGAAGGATTGGGTTGGACTGCATCTCATACTTCCATGGTACTTGCTTTGGTGTCCTTGTAAGGGAAAGGACTTGGAACTCGGATGACGATCGGTGTTGGCCCACTTGGAACCGGCAAAGGTTTCTTCTCGGTATAGTATATCACCACTTTGGTTTCGGAGTGACTTGCTCGGGAACTGGCCGAGAATTAACCACAATGATAAAGGGTTATCTTAATTGGGGTTGGGGAAGTTGTAGATTCAGCAACCATATTAATGGCACATTCATTTGATCCACAACCAATTAAGATAATCTTCATATCCATTAAGCTGCTGCACGACTTGCGAAACTACGA
Organism: Sophora flavescens; assembly: GCA_030762895.1. Classification (NCBI taxonomy): domain Eukaryota; kingdom Viridiplantae; phylum Streptophyta; class Magnoliopsida; order Fabales; family Fabaceae; genus Sophora; species Sophora flavescens. The sequence continues at coordinate 41,381 of JAUPTC010000299.1, forward strand.
ACAGTTTTCAATCGAATGCCCCATGTTTCCATCAAAGTCACACCTTATCTCTCCATCGAGCTTTTTCTTCCGTGGTAGGGATTTGGATCAATCCACATTTGCACATCTCTCTAAAAACACCTCTCATAGGAGTCCTAACATCGGCCACTTTACTCTTTAGAGTATGTTCCAAGAAGCTCTCAATGGCATTGACACCCGAACTCCCATGATTTGGCATAGGACCCTGTGCCACATTTGGAGCAACCTGCTGTAAGCTCAACCATTTGGCATTAATCGGGTCTTGGACCTTAAACTTCAAAGCTCTACAACTCTCGGTGGAATGTCCTGTGGCCCCATCGTGATATTCACATTGAGCATTTGGGTCGTACCACTTTGGATAAGGAGGGTCTAGTGGTCTTGTCGGGATAGGAGTTAGCACGGATTTGCTCACAAGTTGGCGGAATAGTTCGGTGTAGGTCATGGGTATTGGGTCAAAACGCATGGCTTTCTTCAGGGTTATATGGTGGTCTTGCTTGGCTGGTGTTTGGGTTTTGGATTTAGAGGCTGGACGATTTGAGGTGGCATGGTGGGGTGTGTTTGAGGTGAGAAGAAGGGTATGATGGTCGGTAGGGAGCCATTTGTTGAGGGTTTGGAAATTGCGAGGTTGCGGCGATGTATGGGCTGGTTGACTTGGTGATATGGAGGTGGTTGGTAATATGGGGCGTATTGGGCATGGAAGGCGGGTGTTTGGTTTGGTCTCCATTGGTTCGGTTTCTTCTGTTCCAAGGTTTCTTGCATGTGCCTCTCCTTCCTTCTTTTTCACGAATGGGGTTTTCTTTGGGCCGTTCCCTCGAAGTCTCAACGATCTTGCCATTCCTCATTCCACTTTCAATTCTCTCGCCGATGATGACCATGTCGAGAAAAATTTGATGACACACTCCCAATCATCCTATCATAGAAAAGCGACTGGAGTGTATCAATGAACATTGCTACGATTTCTTTCTCGGCTAAGGGAGGCTCCACCGGGCAGCCAGTTCCCTCCATCGTTGCGCGTATTCTTTGAAAGTCTCTACATCCCTTTTTGACATATTTTGGAGTTGCATCCTATCGGGAGCCATGTCAACATTGTACTTGTCTTGCTTTAGGAATGCATCTGCTAGATCTTTGAAGGATCGGATGTGTGCCCGCTCGAGATGCGTATACCAATTTGAAGTTGCCCGGTCAAGTTTGTCTTGGAAGAAGTGAATCAAGAGTTTATCATCCCGGGCATGTGACGCCATCTTCCTAACATACATGGTCAAATGGTTCTTGGGACAAGTGGTTCCCGGTATTTGTCAAAATCAGGCACCTTAAATTTAGTGGAATTACAACATTTGGCACCAGACGAGTTCCGAGGCATCCAGAAGACCATAACTATTTACCCCTTCGATGGCCCGCAATCTTTCCTCTAGTACTTCCAGCTTTTCTTTAGTGGGAATCCCCCGGACTGATTCAGGAGCTTCTCCGTACATATTATGGGGAAATGAATATGGCATGGAGGAGGAACCGAAGTTTGGCATCATTTGAGCCCACGGGGTCCATAATGTAGGGTGTCTTGTGGGGGCCTTGGATTGACAGATGGGTGTCACTATCGGGGTGTTACCATCTGTAGAGTTGACATTACGTGCTTGCGGTATTTCGACGAGTATTGGTGGGGATTTGTGCTTGAGTGATGTGTTCGGAGTTAGAATACCATCTTGTGGGTGGGGCTGTTGGTGGTACAAACCCACGAGGCAAACCGTATGGGGGATTGTTCGAGTCAAATGGAAAATGAGTTGGGTTGAGAGGCATCATGGCCCCTGGTTGGTTGAAGCCTTGAATAGGAATATGAGAAAAACCAGGCGGGATGAGAGGTGTGGGTCATTTGTCCTTCGTTCGAGGTGGAGGGTTCTCCTCTGTGTTCTTCTCCTTTTGCATTTCTTGTAGGATCTCCATCATCTTAGCCATCTCGATCTTTGATTTGGTGACTTCATCCACTGATCACTTGAACTTCTTCTAGTTCATCCGCCATGGCTCTTGCACTGTGATCGAGTGCGATAAGGGTGTCTTGGAGCAATTGTTCAAAAAACCACACTGTTTTATTTAATAAAAGAAAGAATAAATGAATAAAATCAAAAGAAAGAGCATAAACCAATTAAACTCCATTTTTGATAGGAAGACCGTCGCATATACTTATAGCAAGAATACTCATCCTGCAATCAAATCTAGTGGTATAATTCCCTCTAGCTTGACTGCAGTTGATGTCGAGTCCAAGGGAGAATTCACTCCTCGATAGACCACATCTGGTACTAGCAATGTCATTGTTTGATGATACCCATATTTTTACGCGGAAAACACATCGTTTTTAGGGTAAAAATATAGTTGATGAAGTATCTAAGGAGAATTCACTCCTCGGACGGATATCATCCTGGAAAAAGAGAGAGCATTCCACAAAAATTGATGAAAACTTCTATTTCATTGGATGGATGTTGCAATACAAACATGAGTCTTTGGTCAACTAGAAAAACAATACATCGAGAGTTTTCATATTTCTAACCCATCTTTGGGGACCTCAAAATACTATGCCAAGAGCTTCATCTTCTTTTTTGCTGAATCCCTTTGCAAGCTTCCCAAAATGCTTGAAGAACTCAGTCACCTCCGGTGGTATTTGGAGGAAAGGGTTCTTGTAGACCTGAATTGATACTTCTTCAAATCGATCCACCAACTGGGAAGTATGATATTGAATTCTACCAATCATGTCTTCATATTTTCTTCTCCATGCTTCCCTTTCATAGATCACATCCCTTACAACCAATTTCCATCCCTTTACCCATTCTGCGTGACGTTGAGCTTCTCCTCTTTCATTTTCTTGCATTTTGGTCCTGAGCCAATTTTCCCTTTCATTAGCTTACGTTAATAATTGACGATATCGGCAGCTTCGTTCCATCCTCGATCGAGTAAAGTTCGGTGCTGGGCCAAGGATTCTTGTAGAGATCCAACTCTCTCCTTTAGTATCTGTATTGTTTCGACATGAACCCCTACGTCCCACTCAAGCTCTTCTTTCTTCTTTAGAATTTCGACTAGCGTGTTTTCTTGACACTCCACCTTTGCTTGCAACTCTTGGATCTTTGCTTCTTTCTCTTTTCTTGCCCTTTTCATGCGACTTGGGGCTTCGTAGGAATCGGCACATTCACTTCTCAAATTCTCGATCTGTAAATTCAGTTTTTGCACCTGGCTTTGGAGCTTGACGATAGTTACTTCTGCAACTTGGTTCTTTTCATCCAAAACCCCATCTGAGCTTTTAGGATTTCAATTTTTTCCAGCATTTGATCTTCTGTAAGAGGATTGTTTTCAGCACTGGGTGGGGGTTCCGGTTTTGAAGGACACCCCCTTCTTGCCTCTCTCCATGCTTCATATCTTTTTGTTCGAGCTATGATCCGCCTTCCTAACTCATCACGCCCTTTTATGTGAATATTGTTCCATGCTGACCTTATTGCCATTGTCTGACTCTTGATGCTTTCACATTCTTGATATAGGAAATATGCTCCACCCAGCCAGCTCTTTTGGGGGTTCATCTTGTGTCCCACGAGTTGGCACATTACTAGAGCTGGTGAATATGACACACATCCTCCTGGGTCCCATCAATGGGACATTCGAGAAACCTCCACAACTGAATATAACGGAATCCCCATTGTACCATGGGCACATCCATCTAAATGAGCGTGAGTCGACACGATCAAACTCTTGTTTCCATTCATATAGTTTGCGTGACTTTAGCGGCATGCGAATGAATCCTTTCAACGGGTCATCCATTCTATCAATTTTGTTTCCAGCATACAAGTGAGTCATAATCCAAACATATAACATTGGTGCACAAAGCACCGCAACTTTCCTTGTTGATTACGATGACAAACTTGTAGTGAGAGAAAAGTCTCGACTAGGATAGCGGGGACTAAATTCACCCCATATTCCTCAACTCTGTAGAAGACGTCCATGGCTGATCGATCAATCACATCCGGAATAAAGGGAAAAAGCACCCGGTCAGTAGATGAGGAGAGCCAACAACCTATTAAAAAGAACCCATCGTTGTTGTTGAGCCAACTCCTAAGATAACCTTCCAAGAATCGCCTCTTCAAGCCCGTAGTGTTTCCTTTTTCCACTTTATCCAATTGTTCCGGTTTAAGTTCCAACAGACTTGCTATCTTCCCATCTGCCACATATTGTCCATAATACAAATAGACACGTGATTCCTTTTGGATAGGCAGTCTCAGCATGTAAGCATACTCCTCTATGGTGGGAGTTACATCTAGGTCAGGCAATTCAAAACATCTCAAAGTTGAGTTCCAATACTGAGCGAATGCACTTAGAGCGGGGGCATCCACTGGAATACGTAATAGATCTAGTATCCTCCCATACTTGTTGTTAAAGTTCGAACGTGCCTTTTCTGACATTTGTTGACTAATTTCCCATAAGCTCTGAACATCATTGAGTGTCACGTCGATCTTGATGCTCTTCTTGGAACTGCTTGCATTGCTAGTACTCTTCCCAACGCTTGGTCCTTCCATTCTTTGCTATAAGATTAATACTAAGGTCTTCCTGTCAAGAAACACAAATAAAGAAAAAATTAGAAATAAAACACACGAAAAAAATGCCCTACATGCTTCACGTTGCATGAACCCCAGTAGGGTTGGGAACCCTATGTCGGGTATGCTGTCAATGCACTACCTTCACTATGACACGCTGCTTATTAGAAGTGCAATAATATTCGAACATGTCATTCGGGCTTGGAGCGACGATGTGTCGCCCCCTTTTCCTTTTTTTTTTTTTTTTTTTTTTTTTAAACTTCATAATAAATATGTATGTGCATGACAATTTATGTTTATGATGCCAGAAAAAAATGGAGAGAGAGAAAAAGTATGCTCCCTTTGTCCTAAATTGGGTAAAACTTAGGGTTGGACAAACCTGAGGTAATGACTCTAAACAGGTTGGCTACTAAGTTTGCTCTATCAGTGAAAATTAGGTAGGGTCTAGACTTCTAAAAGCCATGGTTCCCGGATTGCCCTTATCCCGAAAGATAAGGATCCGATTCATGAATCTAGTCACAAGTAGGGATAAACCCTCTCAATATGACCATCCCATGATATCGGGTACAACCTGAGTGGTGAACCAACAAATGTCAGGGAGGTACGAGACCTCTTCAATGACAATGTCGAGACACCGCCTAATCCTTGAGTTTTGAGCAAGCTCGGGTATAGAGCCAAAAGTGTGTGCAAGTTGTGATAGTGATGTGTGTGATGGGAGCACACAAACCTTCACAAAACCTACTAAAATAAAACTACCCCAAGCCTGCAAAAGGGAACAAACAACACAAATACAAAAGTTCTCTACCCTAAGGTTGCAAGAATATACAAAAGCAGTTATGGAAGCATAAAAAAAAAAAAAAAAAAAAAGGTAAAACAAATATTTTCAAAGCTGTTTTTTTTTTTTTAAATAAAAAATAAAAAAAAATAAAATAAAATTTGCACAACCAACTATGATAGGCCTGACTCTCAAAGTCGTCCCCAGCGGAGTCGCCAGCTGTCGCGACCGTCCCGTCCGGGAGGCGCGAAAGAAGGTGGTAAAAACAGAGGAGTCGCCACCAATATTTTATTTAGGAAAAACATTGGAAAAAACATTTATTTTAAGGAAAACTGGTCTAAAAAGAGAGATGAGTCAGGAGTCGAGTTCACGAGTTGGGAAGGTATTACCACCCCACATCGCCCGTTTAAAAAACGGTACCTCAATTTAATTGTGCAAAAAAAAAAAAAAAAAAAAACTTTAACAACCTTTTAAATATTTATTTTACCCCGAAAATTATTTACAAGAAAGAATTATTTTAAATTTTAATTTTTGACTTTTATTAAATTTTTTATATTTTTAACGTTATGGTTTATAAAAACTAAATGAGGTTGAACATGGCACATGAGCCACAGGGCAACCTCAAATCTAAGGGATTAAACATGGCACCGTGTCCATAGAGTATCCCTAAAAAAAGGAAAAATTTAACTTTTTGATTAATTATTTTAACATAAAAAGGGATGCAAAAAAAGGAAAATAAATTAAATGAGGTTGAACGTGGCACGTGAGTCCACAGGGCAACCTCAAATCTAAGGGACTGAACATGGCACCGTGTCCATAGAGCATCCCTAAAAATAGAAAAGTTTAATTTTTGATTAGTTATTTTAACATAGAAAGGAGATACAAAAAAGGGGAAAATTTAGTTTTGGCCCGACAAGATGATTTATCTTGCTCCTACGTATTCCCGGGTGCGATGGGAAATTCAAAGCCACGTAGTTCTCTGAGAAAAGATTTGATTGGTTGGTTGATTTTAATTTTGATAAAGATTTTGATTTTTTTTTTTTAAAAGGTTTTTTTTTTAAAAAAAAGAGACTTTTATTTTAAAATAAATTCGTCATTGCACATGGTTCAAGATAGCAGTGCTATACGATAAATCCTCACAACTCATACGACACTTGAGGATGAATAAGGCCATACATCAACGTCGTAGATTGTTGCGTGAATTCAAAAGATATTTTTTATGTTCTTTGAAGATGCGTTTTTCTTTATGAGATATGAATACAAATTGGACTCAATTCTGGAAAGCCCATGATCAGAAAAATCCTTTTTTGTTTTTTTTTTGTTTTTTTTTTATTGGAAAAAAAGGTGGCTAAAAAATGATATAACCCATATATTATGGGTCCAACAAAGGAGGCCCAAATCCAAATGATATAAGAGAATAGAAAAAAATAAAATAAAAAAAGAAAGTAAAACAAAACAGATAAAAAGAGCAATCAGAAGAGAGAAGTTTAAAACTTCTTCACCGTTACCCACGCACCACAAGCAGAGAAGGAAAGAATGGCTGCAGTGAGGAAGGCCCGGCGAGCGTGCGGAGGCCTGCCTGAGAGCTCCGTGGCGGCGGCTCGTGCACGGCACGGCGAGCACGGTGGGCAGGATCTGCAACTACCACAACGGAACAACGACAAACTGGTCCGAGCGGGAAAGGAAGGACTCGACCTCGTTGTCGGCTCCAGATCACGACTCGGGCGGTGATGGGGTGATGGAACGAGGCCGCGGTTCCGGTATGTGAATGGCGATGGATGAGACGCGGAGGCGGCGCTAGCGTCCCAGCCTGCAGTGCGGATTCGTGGCCAGTGGGTTCGTTTGGTCCGGACGGTGGACGACGCGGCGGGTGGCAAGCCAACGGTGGTTCCGAATCGGATCTGGAATGTGAAGTGTGGGGCTTTTCTGTTTTTGTTTTGTTAAGAGGAGGAGGAAGAGTTGGAGTTAAGAGGAAGAATGGGAGGAAGGAGATGATGCAGAAGAACGAAAGAAAGAAAGAAAGAGGTGTTTTTTTTTTTTTATCTTTTCTTCTTTGATATCGAGAGAGTAGAGTATTTTTTGTTTGTCCTCCCCCCGAACTTTTGTTTCGATTTGGTATTTATAGAGAAGTAGATGAATTTTGCCTCCTCCTTGGGACCAGATTAATGGAGTCCTCCTCCTTGGGACCAGATTGATGGAGTGTTGCAGTGATTCATCTTCCTCTAGTCCCCTTTCAATTTCCTTTTATGTGTCCATTTTTCTGATCTAGGCACAAACCCCTTCCCTAAGCTCTGGAAAATTACCCAAAATGGTATTTACTTGCTTGAGCCTTGTCTTTGTGGTGGAGTGAACTAGTGGAGAAGAAAGATTTGAAGCAATTTGATTTTTTGATTTCATTTATTTTATTTATTTATGTATTCATTTATTTATTTATTTTTTTTTTTCAAAACTTTAATTGAAAAGCCATCCGGACAAAATTAGGTGTTCACATTAATCAAAAAACATTATTTTAATATGAGTTAAATTTGCAAATATAAAAGTACATATATTATATTAAAATATATTGTATTCATATAGTTTGACTACAGTATAATACAACTAGAAAGTTTGAAATTTTAACCAACTTATATGGCAATATGATTAACCCAAAATTTGCCACATAGGTTGTGTAGTAGGTGGTGTAAAATGTGGGTGATGAACTATAGCAACCCATTTTTAAAATCCAAAAAAGCAAAAGTTAAAAGTAGTACTTCAAGTCTTCAACTATTCGTCTTTTCTTTCTTTCTTTTTTTTTTTACAAAACTATTCGTCTTTTCTTCTTACCTTGGTCGTTCGTCCTTTTTTCCCCTTCATATTTCATATTCTTCAATTATTCTTCTTCTCTTATCCTTTGTTGGCTAGTCTTCATTGTCAAGGGACAGCAGTCCATAGCAATTTAGCAAGTAACACTCTAATAATAATATGGTAAAATCACTTCAAATCTCCAACTTCATTAATAGTAAGGATTAATTACTTTTATGATCTCAAATTTTTTATTTAGTGATAATGTTGTTATTATTTTATTGTTCATACATTTATAAATTTTTTTATATAAACATTTTATCTTGCCCCACTAATAGTTTTTTTTTTACATCCGTCCATATTAAAAATAATTACATCAAAATAAAGGTCATACTACCAGGATTATCATACTCAAATTTCATGAAAAACGAATATTTGCACTCCCAATCATCTGGTCGAAGAGCACCCTTTATTTCTCCCGTGTCGTGGCCGCTGCCACACGTTCTTCTTTCCTTTTTCTTTGTGGCTGTTCCACGACGCTTCTCTAGAGTCTAGTCTAGCCACTTTTCCTTATTTTTTTTGCTTTTCATTTGTTTGATTTTGGGCCAAGCCCATTTCATTCTTTCTTCTTTTGTTATTCATGGTGGGTTTCACTTGATGAGTGACCCATCTGATAAATAGTTTATTAAAAAAAAAGTTTATTTTGCCAGCTCTAATTTTATCTATAATTTGAAAATAAAAGGTTAAGAGGACATTAATTAGAACGTATGTTTTTATTGTTTTATTATCTAAATATAAAGAGTTTAATTGCTGTACACTGTCAGTGTAAAGTTTTTTACACTGTCAACCAATAAGAAATCATTGTTTGAATGACTTTTAGCCTTTGGTTAGGATAAGAGTCAAATATTTTTAATGATTTATCAATTTCTGATTGGTTAACAGTGTAAAAAATCTTTACACTGTCGGTATATATCAATTAAATCCAAATATGAATACCGTATCAATTAAATCCAAATATAAATACTGTAACACTATTTTACAAAGAAAATTATAAATTTAATATTAATGCACTTTTATAATACAAAGTTTTTTTTGTTGGTATGAAGTGAAGCTCATAGAAGGCTTTATATGAGAAAGGGGAGAAGGGAATGAGAAAATGTGTAGCTTTGCGGGTGGTTTGAACTCCCACATTAACAATATATTTCGTATAGTTTAATCAATTGAGCTAACTTAAAAAGACAACATAAAATTAAAAGTTATTATATTGTACGTCTTGCAATAATTTATTGTTATGCTATTAAAAATATTTATTGATAGGGTAGGTAAAAAAAAGTACATTAATAATGCATCAAAATTAAATTTAAATATTATTAATGAAAATATTTTTTTAAGCAAACAAACTTATTTTATATCATTGATAAAAGCATTCTCAATACATTAACAAAACTAGCATTATATCTAGACGCCCTTGTTAGGTTACGAGCTCCTAGATTAATGAAAATGTTTTTAATTACACATCATTTGTAGTTTTGTACACTACATTAAATTAAATATGCATACAATTGAAAAATAATCATATATAACATTGTGCTTAATCATCAATTCCATCATGCATGGTCGGTTCTAGAAATGGAAGCCAACAACTAAAACCGAAACCATTCTTTTTCTCCAAATAAACAAAAATTTATGATATAGTTCCAATTACGCTGCTAAATTGAGAAGGAATTGATTGCACCGGTGGTTCTTGATGTTTAGGAGCCAAAGTTTTTTCCAATTCAGCAATGATGTCCAAGGCATTTCCTCCCAGCTGGAATATGGTGTCAGAATCCTCAGCAAAGGGGCATTCAGATTCTTCAAATTCGTCCTTGCAAGTTGCTTGGAATGAAATCACAGCACTGAACTTGAACTTGGCCTCAATCAAATCATGTTTTGCAATTGCATCCTTAGTTTCTTCGATAGAATCCAATATATTACTATATTGTTCCTTGCATGTCTTGAGGGAATCCTTTAAAGCCTTAGCAATGTTTGATTTGGCAAGTAACTCTTCGATGATAGAAGCAGTTTTCTTGGTCTCATTCAAGGTGGCTTCAACTTGAATCTCAAGGGCCTTGAAGGGGTCAAGGTCTCCATGGAGGATGTGGGGTTGAATGGTTAGAGCACAAAGGGTAGAGTTTGTGGTGTTTTGGCAGAACTTCAAGAGATCAGAACGAATGTCATGATGCACAATGTGGAGAGGGCGAGTTGAAGGGACGGCATTGGAAAGAAGGAGGAGGGAAGAGATTGATACAATGAGGAGAAAGGTTTTAGTTTTACTCATGAAATCCATATTGTCTCTTCTCTAATTAATTTTTTAGAAGTTCAAGTCTTTGTGCATGGAAATTAGACGATTTCCATGCAAAATATACTTAAAAACGGGGATGGGTGATTAACGGTTTGTGGTCAAATTTATATAGGAATTAAAGGTTGTTTTGTAATAGGGTGTTCATTATTTGATAGTAGACTATATATGATTTGTATTCCAATTTTTGAAGGGTTGGTGTTCCTGAAAAATTGGAATCTGCCACACGGAGAGGTTCAATGACAAGCACCCATCATGAACCTCAAAAAAGAAATAGGCATTGAAATGCCACCTAAGAATAACTAGGAGAGAATGATGTCTTTACCTCTTATACATACTTTTCCAAAATATTGATAATTTGGAAGGTAGAAATCTTGCGAGAATAACAGAATGAGAGAAAAGTGGAGAGTTCGGCAGTTGTCTACTTTGATTGATGAAAACTACATTTGACAAATGTGGCTATTTAAATCATATCTGAAAACAGGTCACCGAAAAAAGAAAAAATCATATCTGAAAACCTGGTTTTATATCTCCACAAGAAACGGACACCCATCAGATTATATAAATCTTGGCATTAATGTGTGTTCTCGACCAAAATATAGAAAGAATTTAGGGACTCGAACACAGAGCCCTTGGAAGTCTCATTAAGTGCACGCTCAATTTCATTTGGGGGTATATATGAAGGTTCATAGTTGCTTCTTCATGGACAAAAATTGAAAGACAGGGTAAAATGGGTTGGGTCCGATGGACCAACCCGTTTAACCCGTCATTTTTTTTAGGTTGGATTGAGTTTCCCAACCCACCAACTCATCTTGAGCCGTCCTAACTAGCCCACCAAAAAAGCGAGTTGTGGCGGGATGCAGAGGATTAATGGCCAACCCATTTTTAGAATAATTAATTTGTTGTTACATTTTTTTAGTTTATTCACTTATAAGGTCATTAGTGACTAATTAGTCCATTCCGTTCAGTAATTATATATATATATATATATATATATATATATATATATATTTGATAAACCAAATTATGGCAATTCATTCATAATAACATCAGCCATACAACTTGGAACAATGAAAAAGCAACAGGAGCTAGCATACAATAAAAAAACCCTAGCCAAAGAGTGAGTCACTCTGTTTGCTTGCCTCCTAATAAACTTTGTTGAGTAGTTTGTAAAAAAGACGTAAGACTCTTGTAACGATTGATAATGACACCAAACTCAGTAAAATTTTCCTTTGCTGAAGATAACTCATCCACCACCCTTTTACAATCAACTTCAAAGTGAACATTAGTAAAACCCAGATCAATGGTCCACTTCATAGCAAACAAGAGACCTATAGCTTCTCCCACCTTCACTTCTAAATTTGATTCAACCCACATAGTTTTAGCTTGAACAAAATGACCTTCATGATCATGGATGCACATGTCAAACCCTGTTAAGTTAATAGCCTCAAAAATGCTGCATCAACATTGCATTTCAAAGAACCAAACGGAGGAGGTGTCCAAGTAACTCGAGAACTACCATGGGCACAAGGCACCTGAGGGGTTCTCTTATTTTTAGCTATAAGCCAACTGGACAGCGTCTCTTTTGCACAGCTAAGGACTTGACTTGCATTCATATCCTCATTGTGCCACAACTTCTGATTCCTGACTTTCCAAATGCACCACAATATCATCACAAAATCAGACCTCTTGTTCGAATCAATGTCACCACAAACCAAGAAAAATAATTCAAAAAAGGAGTTCACCTGGTTTAGAACAGATCAATAATGTGCCAAAAACCAGATTGAGCCGAAATAACTCTAATTTTTTTCCTTTGGACTAGCGCATGACACCGAGATTCAAGGTCATTATCGCATCTCACACACAAGCTAGGGCAGTCTTGCCCCCACTGTTGTTGCGGGTTGATTCTAGTGGGAATCACCTCCCCGCATGCATGCCAAATGAAGGACTTAACTTTTGGAAGGAACTTCTAAATTCCAAATGCTACGCCAATCTCCAACCTTGTTTCAAATGACTTGTGTCCAACAAAGTCTCCACACACCTACCTATAGGATGATCTACCGTATAGAGTCCATCTCATCTTGAACTTCCGTGAGGCTCATATCATCTTCCACCCCATCAACTAGAGGCGTAGCCTGACATTAGCCGCATCACCAGGAGAGAAACTCTCACGCACAAGGTCTTCATGCCAACTTTTGGCGAGAATAAACAAGTCACCGATCACCCAATTATGAGTCAAAAGTTTTTGATTAAATTGATGAGTCAACCTTTGATCATTACCAATCCAAGGTTCATTTAGGATTTGAATATTATGACCAAGTGCCAATTCTCCACCTAGAGCCCTCCTTCAACAAAACCCGAGAATTCCGGATACTACGCCATATAAAGCTTGGATTATGACCAAGAACCGATTCCAAGAACTGACCTCTTGGATAATATTTAGCTTTGAAGATCCTTGAAACCATATCTTCAAAGTTAGAAATGAACTTCCAATCTTGCTTCCCTAGCATTGCCAAATTAAAAGCTCCCAAGTTTCAAGCCTAGGCCACCAAATTCCTTCCTAATAGTCAACTTGTCCCATCTCAATCAATTAATGCCACGAGAATCCGTTTTTTTTGAACCCCACCAAAATGAGTTCATCATCCTTTCAATCTCCTCTACCAAGGAAGGAGGCGGGAGGAAGACACTCATCCAAAAAGTCAATTGCTTGGAGCACACACTTCACCGTAACCTCCTCCCGGCCTTAGAAAGGTGTATGCCACTCCAAGAATTAAATTTCTTCCACACCATATCCTTCAAATAATTAAAAGTAGCTTTCTTCTTACGGCCTATCAATGAGGGAAGCCCCAACTATTTACCTGTCCCAAGACAAGTCTGGACTCCCAATATATTAGATAGAGCCAAGCGAGTGTCATCATCCACATTCTTGCTATAAAAAATCTCAAATTTGTTGAAACTAATTGCTTGGCCTGAACCAGCTTCAAAAGTAGCAAGAATTGACTTCATCACATTGCATTCTCTCTCATTAGCTCTGAAAAACAGGAAGCTATCATCTGCAAAAAGAAGGTGACTAACAGAGGGAGCACCGCGACAAATTTGAATACCATGAATATCACCCCTCCCCTCAGCTCTCTTAATAAGGCTAGAAAGGCCTTGAGCATAGATAATGAAGAGATAAGGGCAGAGAGGGTCACCTTGCCTTAAGCCTCTGCCAGGCACAATCGGACCAACATAGTCATTGTCAACCGAGCATTAAGAAATAAGGTAATCCATTCCTCCGTAGCCATGGCTCTATCAAGACGTTCTTCCACTACATTGTAAGAATCACGACTCTTAGCCCAAGTAAATTGATACCCACACAGAGGAAGATCAATTAGGTTACACTCCCGAATAGTATCCCGAAAGCCATTTAGTAACCAATTCGGATGATGGACTCGCCTTTTATCTTCACCATTAACAAGTCATTGAAATCCCCAATAACACACCAGGGAATCTACGACATTGTAGCTAAACTTCTTAATAAATTCCAGGAGTCTCGCTTCTACTACTCTCGGGATAGCCATAGAAACCATTTAACCTCCATAAGCCTCTATCATCATCGACACTCCAAGTTAATAAAGTTCATAGAGTAGTTAGCGATATGACACCTGAAATGATCGCCAAATAATAGCAATACATCCACTATGACCCTCCCTATCAACAACAAACGAAAAATCAAACCCCAGCTTTCACACGAATTTCCTCTATTTTATTTGAATGACATAGAAGTTTCAAAAAGTAAAATAACATCCGTTTGTGGTCCTGACGAGGTCCTGAGAGAAGAAACCGCCCGCAGTTGCCCGAGCCTCGGCAGGGCCCGGCTAGAATACTCATAATCTTCGATAGCCCCGGGTGCCAGGGCAGCTGTCGTTAAAAAAAGTTTTTGAACTTTACTCGTAAACAGTCTCCATGCAATCCGCTTAACGACCCCCATACACGTGGGCTCCTTCATTCTCCAATTCTACTAACTTACGTTTCTTGTCCCACTCCATTTCTCCCTCCTCATGATTACCCTTATGGTTGCCTCCCTCAATCATTACATCATCCATTCCTCTCTCCTCATTAACCTTATCCTTAATTTTAGGAAAATGAATATTCGACTTTCTAAATATATCAAAGAACCAAACCACAAATTTCTCATCCGTTTTGCGTCATTAACTAACCCATTAACCGCGCCCTTAATATCGGCATATCAGTATTGATTACAGATTTGAATTTACAAACACCGCAAATTCGGTGCTTCCCGGTCACGCCTCATTCCTCCCTTTAGCCACCCCTCTCGTCATCGCCCGGGTCCTCGTTTGCTCAACCCGCATTTCGGCCCCCACAAACCGGGCCATCATCATCATCAATCAAAAATAACTTCTCGCAGTAATCCTCCGTATGGCTCAAAGAATCCACACGGATAGCAAAGGGACCCCAATCTTTCATATTTGAATTGAACATCCTTAGCCTCCCTCCCGGTTTCTTCACTCTCTTGAGTCTCTTCTGGGGTTTGCGACATCAATCAACACACAAATCCTCATATATGACTTGAGGAAACTTGAGTTGATTTTTGCATCGTACTCTGTGAATTCTCCCATAAATTTTACCAAATGCTTCCCACCGCTTCATTCATAAATCCTATAGGTATCTTATAAACCCGCACCCAAGTATGGACGCTGGACAAGATCTTATAAACCCGCACCCTTTGGACATCCACCTTGTATAAAAACTGGAACAAAAAGATACCTCCTCCGCCTCCTTCCCGTTTAGACTCCTTCCCGGCTTCCAAATTCCAACCATCCTCTTCTCATCATGTGAAACCCGATAGATCTAGTAGAGTAAATCTCCTAACCGAGACACAAGATCGGGTCTCCATTCTATGCACGTTGGACTTCTTCCCGGAACCTCCAAATCCTCCCCCTCGTCCTCTAGTGTTAATCGGGCAAAACCAGAAGAACGCCATGGATAGAACACTCACACTCGAACTCACACTTTTTTCAAAACTAAGGAAAACTTCTTTGCCGAGGAGAAAAAATTACTCTTAGTGTTTATTCTAAAAATTTTGAATACACTTTCAAGAATTATATATATATATATATATATATAATATAATTTGCAATTATCCACCTATTAGGACTAGATATTAGTACTTTAAATTTTACATTTTTAATTTATTATTTTTGAGAGTCAACCCGCTTGCCCACCATTGAACGTGGTGGGTTGGGACTTCAACCCATTTTGTCAAAATAGGTCAACCCCACCCCACCTAAGTTTCGACTGCGGACACGCTTTGTCATTTTGCCATCTCCGTAAACAAATTTGAGACTTGATACTAAATATAAGAGTAAAAGGCATGAGGACATTTTTAGTCCCTAGAAAAATAATTAATCATTTAGCCTTTTACTTATTAACATCACATAAAATTTTATTTTGAAAGACTTTTTCTTTCTAAAAAAGGATGAAATTGAGCAGAAATAACATATAAATTTACCTCAAAATTTAGAATATTGAACTAATTAGAATCATACCTATAATTAAACTTATAGATGTTTCTTAAAAGTTTATATTGTCATTGTATTTTATCCTTAGATGTTTATTTACACTTATTTTCTTAATGTTTTGTATCTCATACAAACATAAATATCAAGGAATATTGATATAACTTTTAAATAAGACAATGCAACTGGGACTCCGAGCATGGTCGAGTGTGCTGCCCAGAGCCCCATTTTTGAGCACTAAATAAGAGTAGAAAATATTATATAATTTATATAGATATTAAATTTATTTGTTTATAATTAATTTTTTACTAACAAAAATAATTATTCCTAAAAAAGTTAATAATAGAGTGATGAAATTAATAATTAGAGTTTACTTGATATATCGCTGACTAGAAGTTTTTACTTTGTTAACCAATCACAAATCATGATATTGATTACTTTTAAGGTGCTAGTTGGGATACTGGTCAAAGATTTTCAATGATGTGACAACTTATGATTGGTGACAAGAGATAAAAACATTTACACCGATTGATGTATATCAATTAAACTCTAATAATTATCTAAAACATGAAAATTTTATGATCTTGATGGAATAATTCTATTTGAAGAATTAAAAGTCATCAAAGAGGTTTAATAGTTGAATAAAAATCAACCTTATGATATTGAGTTCTTTGAATCCATTTAATTATTTTCCTAATACATGCACAACTTATATAATAATATTAACTTATCCTTGATACTACTGCATCACTTTAGAAGTTTTTCTTAAAATCGAATTCATAAAATTTTATTTCACGATTTACTAATGCCACAAGTGAAATTGAATAGCCCGCTTGATTTTTATCGAAAATTACTTTTTAAACTTGACTACTAACAGATTATTAACGATTTCAAGAAAAATACAAGGAGACAATCTTCAAAACGACATGATTCATGAGGGCACAATTCTAAATACTTGAATAAAATCAACCTTTATGATATTCAGCTTGAATACATTTAATTATTTTCCTAATACATCAACAACTTATAGTAATAATATTATTCATCCTCATCGTTTTGCATTAGCTCAAGAGAAATTTTTTAAATTGAAATTGATAAAATTTTATTTGTGATTTACTAGGTCACGCTTAAATCAATCCCCGTCTGATTTTTGTTATCGAAACGATTTCTTTTAAAGAAACTTAACTATAAACAAGTTATTAATGATTTTGAAGAAAAAATATAAGGAGGAGAATTTTTAAATGATTATGATTCACGAGGACAAAAATATAATGAATTCAATAAGAACACCAAAAATCTGAAGACCAAACTTGACAATGTTATATATAATTAAATCAAATATGTATAAATAATTTCTTGTTAGTACGTAGTTTGCAAAAATGTGAAGGATGATGAGAGATTAGAAGATGTGTATCTGTTCTGTGTGAGGCTCTCTTATCCAAGTCCAAGAAAGATAACAAAAACGAACAGAATGTCATCTGATGAAAGGCACAACCAATAACAAGTATCCAACTCAGCTCTTACTCCTCTCACCTTATCACTATCCACACTGATCTCCTTACTTACCCACCACCACCTCCCTCTCAGAATCTAAAAACCTTCTCTCCCTCCACACTCCTCCTTCCGTTCCATCATCTCCTTCTTCTTCTCAACACTGACATCCAAACAAACATGTCTCTCACCATTCCCTCTAACCCTCCAAACCACAACCTCAAGCCAAAACTTGGTTCCACCCTAAAACCAAAGCCCACCATCCTCTGCAGCAGCAGCACCACCACCACCTCAGACAACACGTCATCCTCACAATCACAGCTGAAGGTTTTCCGCCGCGCTAGTTCTCTCCTCCATCCTCCCATCCGCCCTCTCCCAGCTGCCGCCGACATCTCCGGCCTCACCCCATGCAAGGAATCCAAGCACCTGCCAAGCGCGAGAAGCAGCAGATAAAGAAGCTTGAGTCATCGCTGAAGCCGTACGCCCCCGATAGCGCGCCGGCGCTGACGATCAAAGCCACCGTGGAGAAGACGAAGAGAAGGTTCGAGAACTACGGAAGCAAGGGCTTTTTTGCGGGTCGGATGGGTTGCCCCATCTGATCGTGAGTGGTGACCAGAGGCACTGGGAGAGAGTTTATTACTCCAGGATACTGTTCCTTACATTGCGGGCTGGATCGGGTGGGTGGGTGGAGCTACTTGATTGCGATCCGGGACGAGAAGAAACCGACCCAGAAGGAGATCATAACTGATGTGCCGCTTGCATCTAGGTTGGTGTTTAAGAGTTTCAGTTGGCTTATTGCTGCTTACAGAGAGTTATTGAATGGGTGAACTTGTTGCCAAGGATGTCTAGTTTAATTTACAGGTACCTACTACCTCTATCTTTTATTTTATTTTATTTATTTATTTGTTGTTATTATTATTGTGATCTTTAAAGATTGACCTTCAATTCGATTACTGGTAAAGGAATTAATGGAAAGAAAATTTGTATTAAAATCAAGTGTAACATTTTTCAGAACTAGTAGCTTAGGAGTTAGACATTTGCAAGCATTATCTTTATTATTGTTATCATTATTTTTTATTTTTTGAAAATTGGTTGATTTTGTTTTTAATGGTTTATCAGACAACAGAGGATCGATGGTAATGGTAATGGAAGGAGGAAGGGAGAGAAGAGAAGGGTGCTGTCATGATGATCACTCTTTTTGTGGGTGTTGGGAAATGTCTATGTGTTCAATTTGTAAATTTTTAATTAGTTATTTGTCTGTGATGTAATGGAATGGATGTGAACCACAATGAATTACTGATCTAAGTTTTTGTTCTTTTGCTCACTCTGATCGATCGAAAACTATAGTTTCAGGGTTTGATGTTGAATGTATCCATGTTATTATTAGGTGTGCAGCGTCTTACTACCGTACATGTTAGCCAGAATGAATGATCTTGCTTTGCTGAGAAAACAAATTAAAAATTAGAAAATATACTGTAAATCTATTTGATACAGGATTAATTATGAATTTGCACATCATTATTGGATGATTAATAAGTTACATATTAATCACTGACGGACTCATTAACAAAACTAATGCACATTATTAATCATGAATTTTAATATCATTAACTATGAATTTGTACATGATTAGTATATATATAAAATTTGTGGATAATAATGATTTGTAGTTATTTGTGTATATAAGTTGTTGTTGAACTGGATGGTACAAAGCAATTTTCGTCCTCTACAGTGAGAATGATGTTTTTTTTTTTTTTATACTTCAACCAAAACCCAACTTAAAAAACAAGGATTAGATATTTGATGGTACGCTCACGCTGGTTGCCCATCCCTGCCATTGTTGGCTCCTGCGCATTCACCCTCTCTGATGGCACAAAGCCAAACACCAATCGAAAACAAGCTTTTCGGCATCGTAAATCTTGACCCTGTCACTTCTCCCCAACAAGTTGACCAAGTAACTCACGCACGGAACCATTTCCAATCCATCATTCTTCACTCAAACACTAAAACATCTCTTCCCACTCCATGGCGGCGTGCGTGACGGACTTGGCTCGAGCCGACGCATGCAGAAATGGCGCTGATTCCAGTCACCCGAAAGTGGTATCCGTCTTCACCATCTTCATCACCAGCATGATAGCCATATCGTCTCCGGTGATGCTAGCATGGTGGTTCCAAGGGGAAGTCACTTTACGACAAGGCCATCGTGGTGATGGAGTTTTTGTCTTTCGTCGCCAGGGTCACACTTAGCAATTCTTTTAGTCCATGTGTTGGTGGACGCGTTCGCCGCATTCTCCGACTGGGGCACGAGGCGTCCATGCCCCCGGGAAGCGACTTCCTTCGCCGGGTTAGCGACCCCGATGGGTGTCCCTCATAGGGATTCTTGTCGACGTGGCGCCACGTCGCATGGAGATGCGCACCACGCGCCTGTGGGGGTGGCGGAGGAAGAAACAAGATGGAGCATGAGTGCGGCGGGCAAGTGAACAAAGGACGTGGGAGAACCGAGGAATAGTGTAATGCCCGCATGGGGATTTTTTTAACACGTGAGAAAATAAATTAAAAATTATCCATTAGATATTTTCGAAAATAACCTCTATAATTTTTAATAAGTTTAAAAATGAGGTAAGATTTTTCTTTTTGTGAAATACTACGGAAAACGATATATACATCACAATAAGTATAATTACATTATACTTACATACAAGCATGAATTTATTTGTAACAAAACATCGCAACATATAGTTTTTTCGAAATTGTTTTTTTTATACATCTTACGAGGTGTTTCAAACAATTTATAAATAACTTTCCCAAAAATACATAATCCAAAGAAAATCCAAAGTTAATACCTTATAAGACATTTTACTGAATGACCCGTGGTCATTCCCATACTCAAACATCTCTTCAAGTATCGAAACCCATGTTCCCGAGGGAGGCCAAGAACTTTTCTCGCACCATCTACTTTCATGTATCAAGACACAAAAGCCAAAACCCACACTACTATGGAAA
>JAUPTC010000300.1:0-35000 GCA_030762895.1 Sophora flavescens
AAAGCTGCACACCAATCCACAACCAAAAGAGAAAAGCCACCTACACTCACGGGACAAAGACTCTATTCCACAACTCCTGCAAGAGACGTTCGTTGATAACATCTAAGCCTATACTAATATAAAGCCTGCTAAGAGGGGCCTTTCGCCGGTTCGGAAGTATGGGGCCGGGAGGCCTTTGCTGGTCAACTATTTTGAGGCCTACGATTCACTCAATGGCAGAGGATTCTTGCTCGTCAACGTCCGTTGCCGATCCGGTCATCTATCTCGGAGTCATCAACATCTGCTTTTCTTCGGGACAAGAATGGTTATATCCTTGAGCTTATCGTACCTGTCGTCAATCCATTAGCGTTGCCACCAGCCATTACAAGAAGAGAGCCTTGGGGCATCCGCTTAAACCCTACTAGGCTTGAGCCTTACAACTTTATCAACTCAAGCAATTTTTTACCTTAGGCTGAGCGCATTCACTCACTCATAGGACGATCATCGCTGTACTTTACTCAAGTGACGATGAACACTGAACCTAACAGCCGAGGAGACGATCTCCGTACCCATGAAGAGTAGATTACCAATCTGTCACCGCGTAATATAATTAATATAAAGTGTAGGGGCTTTTATGATTACACTACTCACGAATCTATCTATCCAATTTCTTACTGAACTTGACTTGTCTCCGATTGCCATGCTGCGCTTTTTCGCTCCTTATCCCGTACAAGAACGAAGTGAATCTTATTTAAACATTAATTGCTATGGGCCCTCTTATTTTATTGCACTGAATGACGGATCACATGGGGTGGATCCTACTAATGCAATGTTTTCTCCGTGTAGGAAGGCATTTTTCACATCTATGTATAGGGACCACTTCTTTGATGCAGCAATAGCCAGTAAAGTCCTAATCTTCACAACTGGACTGAAGTTAAAGGTTTCCTCCAAATCTATCCAATATTCTTGAGCAAAGCCTTGAAAAGGACAGAGAGACGAGAGGAAGAATGGCCTACCTCAGGCATGTTGTCTGGAACTGGATCATGGCTTGGGTCTGAGAGGGAGAGTGGGTGGGGGGGGATAGATGGATTTTTTTAAGCATATTTGGAAGCGAAAAGGCTTCTGCTTCTGGGGATCTTCGACTTAGTAAAGGAGCCCGGAAACCACCCTGTTTTTGTTTCGCCTGCTGCCGCAGAAGAGAGGCAAAGGAGCCGATTGAGGAATGCTTCTTTTGGTGAAACGCCCGGGTAAACGCATCCCTTTTAGATGGATGTTGTGGATAGAGGAGCTCCAGTTCTTGCATCCTTATTTGGCGCGCGGGAAGCCGAGAGGCTCCCCATCTTAGGTTGAACGGATTTCTTCAAGCCAGAAAGGTCCAGCAGACCGGATGCTCTGACCTATCAAGACCAACAAAAATGAGTAGTAACGACTTTTTTATAAAAAAAGATTTTTTGACATTAATGGAATCAGGAATCATAAGATGTCTGTAGAATTTAGTGCTATTAAAGAAACACCGCCAACCTGTATACCAAAGGGATACACAAGTGAAGCGAGCGGTCCTCTTTCTCTTCCAGTGAAGCTCTTCTCTTTTGAAAGAGCGAAAAAGGGATTCGTGCTTGGATGTCGAGATCGGGGACTTTATCCAATCCATGCGGCGAAATCGATTTGTGGTGGAACAAACTCAATAAAAAATATATATATTTTGCTTCGATACAAGAGAGATCGGCCCCGAAGCAAGCAGGTATGGTGGTGCCAGCAACTTTCACTTGTTAGGAGTAGGGGGCTGAAAAGAGCTCTTTTGTATAGGTTGGGTTTGCTGGGCTTTGATGCTTACCTTATTCTTATGAAAAGGGGAAGGTTTTATAAGGAGGAGCTTTTAAGCCCTTTTGCTGTGATTGTTGGTCTGCAGCCCCGCCCTATAGAATGAATCAAATAAGGAGAGGCCCTATTGATGACCGAGCCACTCTTATACTACTCCTTACCTCACCCCCCTTCTCACTTAAAGGGCGAAGTCGCTGAAGCGAGTCTAAAGGCCAAAGAGTGATCTTTGAACGTTACTACGCATCCTTATTAATGAATAGGTATTGTGTAGGTAGGTTTGTTTGGGTATAACAGGACTTGAACCTGCGACCATTAGGTTAAAAGCCCAATGCTCTACCAACTGAGCTATACACCCCAAAGATATAAATATAGTAGTAGTATATAAAGATTGGTGCAGAAAAGGGCGGCCTCTTCTCCTCATCCTATTAAAGGGGCGCAGCTCTGTATGAGGCTCGTACTCGGAGCAAGCGAAGAATAAGGGCGCGCGTTAGCACCTGCAAGAAAACGGCCTTACTCAACAAGCGCACCTTTCTTAGTTTAGTAAGGTTGCTTGTTTCCACTCATTGAAGATTCTATCTACAAAGAAGGTCAACGGGGATACTCAAGTTGCTCTCCTGGATAGACAATGAAGCACCATCTACGAGAAGGTGAGGTCGTCTTTCTTTCCGGCCGCCATACGGTTCGCCTGAAAGCCTTAAAGACGGAGAAAGGGAGGAGCAGTTATCTATGTAATTACGGTCTTTGTTGGCCGTTGTTCCGGTCGAGCACTCTCTTTTCTTTGCTTTGTCAATAAGTATTACCAAACAAGACTGACTTCAGACCAACCCGCGAAGGGTTGTGAAGTTGGACCAGGTACGAATAATGAATCTATATCTGTGTACGGTACGGAAGTTGCTGGCCGGCGGCCGCTCAACTGTTCGAGCGCAAGCGATCGGCACATAGGGGGGTGGTTGGTTCCGATTCGACAAGGGTAGAATGCCTGGTCGAAGGTCCAGTACAGTAGGTAGCAGGCGTGTTCGTTTGGCTCCCGAGCTTGTGGTCCTCCTTTGACTGACCGGCCCTTTCCCTTTGAAATCAGGCTTTGTCCCGGCCTACTCATTGTGATGCAAAGAAAGAGAGGAAGTCAACCTTCTTTTCCCTTCTACTTGAGAGCCCTACCCTCCAGTTCTTTGGAATCCATTTCATCACAAGAAAGAAAGCTCTATGCTAGGATCTCCTGGAATCGCTTTCATCAGGCAATCACATTCTATTCAGATAGAAGAAGAACATCCTCCATGGCGGTACAAGGGATTGAGTCAGAGCCTTAGCTTGACTACAGGAACTAAAGCAAAGGACTTCCATTTCAGAAGACGGATAACCGGACTCGAAGATCATTATCGGAGGATAGAAAAGAAGCGAAGTGGAATGGTTCCATCGAAAGAGATAGCTATAACTATTCTAGGGGCTGACTATTCTCTAGTTCGCGTGGCATTCTAGACTGAATCTTCTATAGTAGGGAAGGAAAGCCCTTTCTTCTTTTCTGAAAGCAGGAGCGCACGCAGTCTTAATTGATTCAACAATTGCCTTTATTCAAATAGAAAAGAAAACTCTTCTTCAGGTTCAAACCGTAAGCCTTGTTCAAGGGGTATACGTTTTATCCAGGGAGCATAGCGACTGATAAGTCGATTAAAGTTCTCCTTAATCGAACCAACCAGCCCCCACCACCTCGTCAATCTTATCGGGTGGGGATCTTTTAAGAAAACGTTGATTTATCAACCTTCTTTGCCAAAGTAATGATCTTTGACAGAGAGAATCTTTTTAATAAAACTTCACCAGCATGTCCGCTTTCTCATCCTTCTTCAGAATCATACGCCTATGATGAGACGGAATGATCCGAGGGTAACCGGACCGAGTGAGAGAAACTGGTACCGCATTGTCAGGATGAACGAATTCATCACCACCATAGGCCATCATCAAGGATGAAGCTGCTTGCTTTAAATATAAAGCGCAGAACAACCACCCTGATTTCCGACCAAGGTGAACAATGCGAATAACAACAAGATGGATCCCCACACAGAGTTCCTTGTTCAGACCATCAAAGATCACTAAAGCACCTTTTGGTATGTATTGACCCCTAAAGATCAGATCCACCAGACGAGAAACTAAATTCCGCACTGCTGCTGAGTCGTCGGACTTATCCACCAAGGGATTCGTGGAATTTCTATTGATTGCGTTGGGGAAATCTGCAAAGCTAGGCAGATAGATAGACTCCTTTCCCGCTGCTAAGGAAAGTAAGAAAAAATCAAATGATTGTTTTTAATCAGCGCCTCCTTTTCTTTTGGGTATGCAGGTACTACGAGTCCTCTCACTACCAACCAGCAGACATCATCTGGCTGGGTCTTGCCTGTATCAACAACAAGAAAAAAACAATGGAAACAGCAATTCACTATGGCTCTTGGCCCAGACAACGTCCTAGGCGTCGGGGAGATCGGGCGGAAAGCCTGAGACGACGTTTTTATTCCTGGGCTGCCGTAAGCAGATCGAGAGGTCGTTCCGCCCCTTGTCCCCGAAGATGGGTAATATGTTCTCATAAATTCTTGCTCCAATCTGACCTAGCTGGCGAGCGATCCCAGTTCGCGGCAGAGAACAAGACAGCAAGCGAGCGTACCTTTGTTCGCTTCTTCTCCACCAAGCACGGAAGTTTAAGGATAACTGTAGGTCGGTGGCTACCTAAGAAACTCCGATTCGATCCGCCCCCAGCTGGGAGGCATCTACCTCATCCCGATCACAAGGAGAGGTTCACCATGATGGGGTTACTTGTTTTTTTCCCCTTCCGGAAAGAATGAAATGCATAGGGGACCATCCTTTTGTTGTGTTGCGGCATGCTCCTCAGATTTACGGATTCGCAGGGGGCCTCAGGCCCTACTTAGTTGACTGACAATGACAAAGGCTTGCGAAACTAACTAAGTAGGGCCCTTTGAATTGAATCTGAAGTAGTCTATCAGTGGTGCAAAGCGGCTTTGTGCCCCTTTTCAGTAGGGGAGCGAAAGGTTAGACCTTAGAAAGTCAGCGAACAGCGGTTCTTCTATGTAGGTATGGCCTTCCCCCTTGACTCTCCTAACGTCGAGCTAAGTGACTTCGTAACCTTTGCGTAGCGTAGTAGAATGAAGGCTACGCACTGACGCTCTCTTCTCTATTAGCCTAAGCGTCTTCGCTAACTCGCTCGCCTACTATACTATAAACTACTATACAATACATTAGTAGGGTAGGCTAAGCCATAGGTCCTTAGTAGCGTTGACAAAAACAGCCGGTTAAAAGACAGTGAATCTTTATAAATATGTATAAAAAAAAAAGAGATTTTATATAGGCCAGCTTGACAAGCTACCCTTCCTCTTGATCTTAGGTGCGAAGAGAAAGATCTCTTTTTTATGACTTCCACTTATCTATCGATCCCGGCCCGGAAAAGTGACCGACCAGGGCCCTCTTTTTGAATGAAAGAAAGGGTTTATGAGCCCTAGCCCTGTAAGCCCACACCTGTGTAGAGTAGATCGTTCAACACCTGCGGCACAAACCCATTTTTGACCTATTGGTCCTAGTATCATAGGCGACCGAACGGCCGCCCCCTAATTACTAGACCAACCTGCTGTAATAATTCCATAAACACCTAACGAAGATATGGCAAACAAATAAAGTAGCCCTATGTTCGAATCTGACAATACCATACCATAATCAAAAGGTACAACGGCCCGAGCGACCAGACTTAACATAAATGTAGCCACTGGAGCCATTCTAAAAAGGGAGAAATTAGCACTACTTGGTGAAATAGGTTCTTTTAGAATCAATTTCAAACCATCTGCTAGAGGTTGTAACAATCCGAACGATCCCACTACATCAGGACCCTTTCGACGTTGCACAAAAGCCATTACTTTACGTTCAGCTAGCACTAAAAAGGCTACTCCTAGTAGAAGTGGTAGAATTATTCCAAGTATTTCAGCTGGAACAGCTATGTACGTTTTCGATTTTCTATTCACTCATGATCTGGCCTGGTCGACCCAATCATGAGATTGAAGGATGGGACCTTTTCTCGAAAAAGCCTGTCTCTCGACATACGGGCATTCTTTTCGATCTTGTACCCAGCGTTAGCCCTTTATTAGTAATGGAGGCTTTCGCGCAGCTCAATCCCTTGCTTGTTCGCTTCGCATAGGCTACACAAGCGGTAGACTGAACACCAACCCAATCTCGATGAAAAAAGTGAACTACAAGCAACTACATCTGTGAACTGGGAGGGACGGAATCCTAGCTACTAGGTAGGGTAGCCTGAATCTACGCTACCAGCTTTCTTCTTATTCAATTTCCGCTTCGCCCTTTTCCGGGGAGCAGGACAGAGAGCCTAAGGGACAGAGAAGAAAAGACTACATCGACAGGAAAAGATTTTCATTGGGAAGGCTTCTTTTCCTCAACTCAACATTCTTCTCTGGGTCAAGCCAGCTAGGCCCTCTTCTGTCTATCTACGTAATAGAGTGCCATCCCGCTTCTGCCAGAATCGAAGCCAATACGTGGACGCTTAAATGATTTGGTTCACGTCTTTCAATGCCTTAAGTTAGTTATTTTCTTACCCGAGTGACTGAATTCCATAGTTCATTCCTAAACCGGAAAGATCGTCCCAAACTAAAAGAGAGTCTACCAAACCCAAACAAGGATCTTCCCAGCCTTCCACCAAAGCCACAACACTTCCTGTATCACCATCTCCGCTCACAGAGGGATAAGCGGACTAGCCGGCTGAAAGGCAAAGAGAAGAACTGCCTACTCAATTACAACTAACTAACCGCCTGAGCGAATTGCCGATCTCTTTCCCAAGGGATGATCTTCCTTTCATTCAGAAAGGCCTCCATCTTGCATTTTCACGCGCTCAATCGGAATTGGTTAGGTAGATGTGAGGAAAGAGCAGTGCTTTATTAATAGTCGTGGGGGTCTGTAGGCCCCATTGTCTTGTTGTTGTGTAGCTACTATTTTCGAGTGTTGGAGCTGAGCTGATTGGAGCTCGGGATTTCCTTAAGCGAGTTCAAGGAAGTGACGTGAAGGTAACCCCACGGAGCGGTAAGGAGCTGACGAGAGAAACTGGTCTCCACGTCTTTTGGTAGTGGAGGACAGAAGGCGGACTTAATTGAGTTGTGGTCTTGTTGGGGGGCTCTAGTAAGGTATGGGGCTTTCAAAGGGGGAAATTCACCCAGTCTAAGCCAGGCAAGCAATGCAAAGCTAGACGAACCCAGACAGAGAAAGATCGGGCTTTGGAAGCGGGATGACATACGGACTATGCACAATTCCGTCACGTGCGGGTAGACCAGAACGTAGACCTGTCATTCCTTAACCGGGATGGTAAGGCCCTTGAAGCTGAATTGGATCAAAGGCTGCGCATCTCGCACCTTGCTACTTATTTCGTAACAAAGCGAATGAGTAATCGAATGCCCTAGCCCGAAGAAGCTGCTTGAAACTGTCCTGGAATCCCTACTCGCCCATGTCGGGATTCAACCTAAGGCTTGTTCGAAGTCCGAATGAATGGATAATACATACATAAAGAATATGAAGCACAATCTCCAACTCTTAACCGGTGGCATCTTTGCTTGTTCCTGATGCTTCAATTTATGTAGGGCTCCGTCCCGGAAGTGGACTTCTCTTCTCCTTTCGTTCTCTTCCTTCTTTTTTGGTTAGATATTAATACATAGTAGTGGTAAAAGAGTCTTTGTCAGTACGGAAAGCTAGTCTGATTATTTTTAATAGCCTTATTTTTGCCTATTACTTTCTTTTTGATACTCCCTTCGCGGATCTCCCCTCTTATCCAATCAACCAACTGTCCCAGGCCGGGAAATAGCGTTCCCGGAAGAAGCTTTCGCCGCCCCTAGCTCTTAGCTGTCTCCTTTTAGTCAGAGGTCAAAAAACTGGAATTCGACATCAATGGAGAAGAAAGCAGACTTGTTCGCTCACTCTTCTTGCCAAAGTGATTGATCTCTCTTTATTTTCGGACTGGTATTCCCGCCGAGGAGACCCGCCCCGACCTTGATTAGCTCACTCTTTTCTTAGCTGGTCTTTGCTTTCCAGTGAACATTCTCTTTCTAGAGAGAACTGGTGTGCACCAGAGCTGGAGCAATTCATGGAAAGCATCCTTATCTGATTAAAGAACGGAGAGTCTCATCTCCTGGGGCCTGACCCTGTGATGTAGAATCCTTTGCTCTTTCACGCATTGATCTTGATTCGGGTTTCAATTCATTTCTTTCTCAGCCTTGCACCCGGTAATAACGGAACTTGAAGTCTTGCTCGTCTCTTTCATTGACCAGGAAAGGATTCTCAGTGATAGGAGGACACTCTATCAAAGGCCTTGATCCAGCTCTCGCTTCTGTCTCAACTACAGGCCTTCACTCTACTCTCTCGTTCAGATCCTCCGTTCTAGGTCCAGGCATACGCAAGGATGGGAAGGAGACCACAACTCCAGATCGATGTCCCAGGTCAGGTTACCACCCCTCTCTCTATCGCTCTCTCCCTCGGCATACAATCAATGGGCACAATAAAATTCTGAAGTGGATTCAAAAACTAGAAAGCCTTAAGATCTTCCCTCTCCTGACCATGAGGAACGAGTGAATGAAAGCATAAATACGGGCTCTCATGGATTAGTCGTCATGAGGCCCTCTTGATAATCTTTGTCTTTCGTGATCTTCCCCCACATAGGGATGCTATTCTTGCAAATGCTTACTGCCCAACAACATCTTTTCGAAGCAAACGGAGCTCACCGATATCCAGTTTTTTTACATTTACAAAGGGATTCAGACAAGGAAGGCTGTTAAGCATGCAGACTGATTCTCTTTTCTTACGTTACGTGAATTAGATACTACTGAAATGCAGTTTCACTCCTCAGAAGAAGGTAAGATGACTATAGGCAAGAAAGAGAGAATTGAACCTAAGGCTTGCCCCGAAACATTTGGAAGGAATGCCGCTTTCAACCTCCTTCTATCGACATCGACGGCTCCGAGGAAAAGAGCATCTTATGGCCATGACCGTCTAAAGATCATTTCTATCTCACGAATTGGATTTGAACCAATATCTCCGGGCTACTTTCCTTTTAGTCGATCGTGAGTGGGTCTGTCGTCCTCCTCATTATAGTCCTCCTAAAATCAATAGCATTTCGTCGGAAAACATCCTGTCTTTTTACCGCTCCGTGGGTAGTCCTATGCATAGTAAGTACTATAGCCCCAATCATGGCGACTAATAAAATTAGACTAGGAACCAAAAACCAGACGAAATAGTAGGTATAAAGTAAATTGCCCAATGTTTCCAAATTAGTCCAACTTCGTACCTTTCCGGCATAAACCGTATATCTCAGAGAGGTCGTCTTTCTTTGGGTTGGTAGTAATGGAATGGTTTCATTATCTAAAATGAAGAACATTTCCCACCAAAGGATCAGTCCAATAATACCACTCACTGGTAAATAGCGCAATACTTCTTCGTGAATCTCCGCTATTTGAATATGGAACATCATAACAACGAATAGGAATGAAACGGCTATAGCTCCTATATGAACTACTGGGAAGATCATAGCGGAGAAGTCGAGACCTAACAAAAGAAGTAAACCTGAAGTGTCGCGAAAGACTGGGATGGGAAACAAAACGGAATGTACCGGATTTTTAGCACGTGCAACCATCAAACCAGAGACCAAAGCAGGGCTCGACAAAACAGAAAGTATCATGGTACGTCGTCCTTCCCTGAAATGGAACTTTCATGCTGGAGCAAGAACTAGCATGAAAGTCGATCTATTACGACCAGCGCGGTTGTTCGTATTTCAATTTCTTCTTCCAAGCCTTACATGCACTAAGTTACTTATATCCGTGAAAAAGTTCATATAGAGCTTTAGGATTTGATTTCAGGTGATTAATCCAATCACCGTGCTCGGATACGGTCGAGCCAATTTCTAAGCCCGAGATAATCTGGTCTGTCGCCTCGGAATAAATTTTAGTCATTTCCTCCGAGTTAGAAAGTTGCCATTTCGGCCGACCACGCTCACAGTAATGGCGAAGCTGCTCCCGAACCAAGGTATGGAGCTCGACCTTTTTTTTCATAAGTTCTTCTGGATCCATATTTGGATCTACAGAAGTTTGGGCGGAGTCGGCAGCCTCTGTGTGCGAGGGCCCATTCACAGAGGATGATGACGAATCTGGCATCGGTTCCAACAAGACACGCTCGTCGAAACTTTTCCAGCTGTCAGTAGCCGGCTCCGAGTCCTCCCCCGAGGTCGCTGCGCCTGAACCCCGAACCATCCAGGAATGGAAGGTCTCCTCGAAGTGGGGGAAGGCGCTTACCAACCACTCTTCAATAAAATAAGGCAGATACAAACCTTTGGCTTGCAATACCAGCCGTAAAACAAACAGACAAAGTTTGATGTAAAGTTTATATTTCTTCCAATCAATATCAATAAAATTTAATACAATTACAGGAATGACCCACCTTTTACAAAAAGGTGTAAAATAATCTCGAGTACGATCCGAAGCACCCCTTTTCCATTCATAGAGAGATCCAATCGTCAAAATCAATAAAAAGGCCATCATAGACCAAGATCCAAACGGATCAATCTTGTTGGGAGGTACTGCCCAAGGAAAAGAAAAGGTGACTTCCGGATCAGGAATAATAAATAAAATTGAAACAAGATAAAATCGTATATCGAAACGACTTCTGGCATCACCGAAAGGATCGAAACCACATTCGTAGGCCGACAATTTTTCTGGATAGGTCGAACTATTGGAAGCAAAGGGAAAAGGAAGACCGAGTGGGATCAAAGAAACTAGCAGACTGATCACTAAATAGATACAAATAGGTGCAAATTCTGACATGACCACAAACCACTTGGTTCTTTCGCTCCATTCTCGCGGAGCGGCATACCGGAAAAAAAGATCATTAAAAAAGCGTGAGTCGTCATTCCATAAAAACTTACCTTACCCTAGAAACCATATCAACCGATTTAATTAACAAATGAATCCCCCTCCCCTTGTTTGGGGGGTTCATTTTTCTGAGGAGGGGAGTAGGCCGGATTCTGTAGTAAAACCGGCATTAGCGTTTGGCCATTCGGACCAACGGAGAGGCTAAACAGCGGTAGATATGGGTACTTATGGGGTGCATTCAAATAAAAGTAAATACACCTCTTATTGAACTCAAAAACCTCCTTAGAGGAGCGTTCATGAAAATCGAGGGAATGCACTAGATACTCTTTCCTAATTCCAGTTACTAAACCATGGATGGTATAAATTAGAGAAAACATTAAAAGACTGACTGCTATAAAAAAACTATAGGCGAAATGCGGATGTTCCCGCAATATTGTAAGGATAAAGTCCTTCATTTGATTTTGTTCATTAAAAGACTGCTCCCCAAAAGGAGAGACTTTCTTTTTCTCTCCCTATTCAGGAAGACGGAAATCGCCAGTTGGGTTTACCAACCAAGAAAGACATGGGAAAAGAAGGATGCACAAAGGAAACAGGAAAGCATTTCTCGGGAGCAATATCAACTACCCGCTCTAATATAATTTAATAAAGACCTAGCTAAGAGACTTTACTGAATGACTTGATCGATCGTACTAGATAGATAGGTATCAGATAGACCATAAACCTTTCATACGCTATTTTTGATCCAATCTCGCACTTGGTCTGATCCTCTTTATTGATGTTCCCTCACAGACCCATTATGTAACCTGATCTTATTACGACGTATCTTTCTTGTCTTGATTGAATACATCATTGATTGAAACAATCATGCAAGAGGTCTGCAACGTCAATTGCGTGCGTAACGAGTTAGAACGGCACCATGTGAGATTCTCATCCCGACTCGTTCGATTAATGGTGTTGCTGTCAGCCCTGTTCCTAGAGATCTGGGACGGAGGGACGCAAGATAGAGCAAGAGGTTTTTTGATCGCCCTTTTGAATAGGCAACTTTTACACACGGGAACTTACGAATAATGATTCCCTTTGACAGGAACTCGCTTATAAGAGACTCTCTTCGATGCAACTCAAAGGAAGTCGCTCCAGGAGTCCAGAGAGCAAGCAGCCAACGGTCGGAAGATGTTCTAGACTAGCGTGACCGGAACCTCTGAGGATAGAAAGCCCGCTGCTTACCAGATTATGCTAGCAACTTCACACCAACAGAGAGCAAAGATAAGGCGGAATGGAGACCATAGGTCTCCGCGCCGGCTCAAAAAGAAAGGTTCTTACTCCGAGAAGACTTACCAAAAAGAGCCAAAGCGTTCAGGTCAGCAACTCTACCTTCGCCTACTTCGGAAGGATCCAATGAAAGTTGGCCCAATTGCTTGAACATAGAACCTTTGTATCCGAGAGTAGACCTGTCATTCAAGAGCAAATTACTTGACTATCAGCCCAAGGATCAGGGCAACCTCTTGGATATCTCGCTTCTTGGCCGCTCTTTACACTGTCCCACCATTTGGTGGTGTGCGGAGAAGATATATCCGGGGAAGCGCTTTGATAAGTATGCTATCCTTGGCGACGATATTTGTATCGCCGACTCAAAGGTCGCAGAAGTCTACCTATCTACACTTAAGGATTTAGGTGTGACTATATCACTTCCTAAGTCTTTAGTCTCAGATGTGGGTGGCGCTGAGTTTGCTAAGAAGTTTAGGTGTAAGAATTTAACAGTGGATTTATCCCCTGTTTCTATTCGCTAATTCCCATACAATACATGGAATAATGTATTCCCTTTGTCATCTCTATAAGATACAGAGGTTTTCCACTCTATGTCGATTGTATGGTATTGGTTATAGGCTTCTTGGTAAACTTAACCACACTAAGTCGTCTACAGTCTTACGGCTGAAGGCGATTTGGTTAAAGGCTAAGCTACCTTTCGAGTTGTGGCTTGGCCAGTGCTGTCCTGTCGACCCTTATTTAAAAGGTCGATTGATCTGGAAGCTTCAACAAGCTTTCAGACCTAAGGATCTTGTGGTGCCTCCAACGAGTACTTATAAGTCTGAGACTTTTGAGTACTTAGAGGATATGACACTTCTAAGATCTTGGACTGAAGCCTGGCTCAAGTACGTCGGGTGGTATTACGCTACTGCTTTATCCCCAGATGTTTCCATCGAGGATTTTATCCAAGCTCCTGTTGTTACTACTCGCTCTTTCCAGCGAGGAAAGAGTTTCCACTTCTGACCCGTTTCGGTCTGGTCAGTCCCAAGGTGATCTTGTTGGGTCTGTTTCTGATCAAGCTGAACTTTCTTTGTTGGAAGGGAGTGAGAACCTCTTTGATGCTGAGGTTGCGGCTCATCGAGAACTGTTGCGGGGAGACCATAGCTGAGGCTGGGCTTGATCCTAAACCTCTAACTATCCTAGGTTCTAGGTTAGGTGGAAGTGAAAAGACTAAGGGAGATGCAGATTACAGCATTGCTGATTCAGAGAAGATCCAAGTATAAGCCTTCTTTTTAGTCGTTGATGATGATGTATGCAGGGAGAATCCTAGACCAGTAGAAGTAGACCCTGCCGTCGTGGTTGATCCGGTTCACTGAGGAGCAGGAAAGCCTGAATAGGGAATTTCTTAAGAGAATCAAGATGTGGCAAAGAAGGAAATCCCCTTTATAATGCCATCGATATAGATGAGACTACGGTGCCCAAAACCTTAGGCTTAGGACATGACTTATTCCCATAGCTATAGCTTGCTTTCTATAGATGAGCCCTTCGTTCAATGTGCCTTTGGAAGGATAAAGCGGCACATACCAACCTGCTAAACAATCGAGCTTCCATTGATGGATCAAATCCAGCTATAAGTGATCGAGTACTTCCTTCCAGAAAACTATGGTTGAGTCAGCCCTAGGAGAACAGCGCTTTGAGTCCCTTCTCTCGAGTACTGGTTTGAATAGACAGACCAGCCAAGATTGAAGTACCAAGTGTAACAGTCACACTCTTGCCCCCCTGTGACCATAAGCTCAATCCGAACTTAGCCCTTACTGACAAGATTCACCATCTGACTCTTGTACCAATCGGGGACCACAAAGTCACTACTCCACTTTTCCACACCTCGGAATTCCACTCAAAAGTTCCATTAAGTTCTCACAACCGCGCCAACCGTGTACAGTGCACGCAAGAGTGTCTGCCTACTCTGCAACGAGACCTCAAAGGTGCCAGCTGCATCGTCACACAAGTCCTCCCACCAGGCCACAATTCAATTCATTCGACGGTCTGAACTCTTGACTTGACAGCACTACTATCATCCATTGCTTGATGAGGAGTGAGGAGGGCGGTGTGAAGGGATTGCTAACGAAAAGGCTTTGAAAGCGGATGCCATTGAAAGAAAAGAGAGTGACGAAACTGACGGGAATAAGGTGAAGCCAGACCTGACCCGAGGGTGACGGAGATTAGTGTGCTACCTTTTTGGGTATCAATTAGTTAGAGAACGTGGGCTGCATTGGCTTAGGAAAGGGCGGGTTTCGGTCTTGGTGGTTGACTAAGGGTAAGGGCATTATGTAGCAAAGTGGACTTCCCATTGCTATTATAAACTAAAATAAAGGGCTTGTTCTCCTACCTAAGATTCCTTTCCTAGCCTATTCAATGTGGTCATATAATAGAATTCAATGGGAAGAGGATAGAGTACCGAGTACTAGAGCCAGTTAGTTGCTAACCTGAAGATAAGGGAATCGAAGAATTGAATCCCATTGGGTTTACTAGTAAGCATCCTGCGCCAGCAGTTAGAGATCCTCTATGTACATCTAAGGGCTCCTTGCTCATGTTTTCAACATAGATCCGACTTCCGGGTATAAGAAAGAACCAAGACCTTCCTTTTAGTAAAAGATGGGTTTGCTTTTCTACGCTTCGGTTAGAGCAAAGCCTTCTGCCCAGCTCCCCGGTTCGAGGACGGGTCAGTGCAAAGCACTTTGTTGATGATTGCAGGCGTCATGTTAAGGCTTTAGTAAAGGAGCATAGTTTACAGATTTGGATTATTCTAGAACCGCGAAAGCGGACACCTTTATAAAGAGACTTGGGTTGGATAGTTGCTTTAGAGTGGAGGCTGAGGGATTTGAAGGTGGAATATGGCTTCTATGGAAGTCAGAAAAAGATTCCGTTCTCATCCTCCGGGACGAAAGCTAGCTCACTGCCTCACACCACTCTTAAGAATTGGCACCGCACCCTAACCCTCTGGTCACTTCACTTGGCTTTCATGCCTGACTTGTTGTTATTTATACCCCCGTTTCTAACGGTTCACTTCGCTAGCTGCGGTCCCCTACTTCGGTGACCCTTTCCTTGCGGCTTGGCTTGCTTGCTCGCTAATCATTGGCTTTAGACAGCGATTTCTTTGATGTCTGTAGGATGAGAGTTATTGCTTCATCCGTAGTTCTGCTGATTTAGGAGTAGGTCTTGGCTCTGAAGGCTTTTCTTCTCGATGCTTTGTCCTCTAGTCCCGCTTATTCTAAGTCTATCTAAGTCTATGGTAGAGCCCGAGCCCGGGAAGGTTCTCCATGACAGACGAGAAAGGCTTTTTGGTCCCTTAGTAGTAATAGTAGTTACTCCCAGCCCCTTTCCTTTACAGAAGAACATAAAAGTTTATTAGTTGCATCCGAGGTTAAAAGCCCTGCTCATAGAAGGGATGGAGACAGCTACTTTTAGAATGAGAGAGGCATGGACCAATGCAATGGTGTCAAAAAAAAAGGCATTTATTTGGTCCAATCCAATCACAGCTTATTCCGCCTACACCTTCTTTGCCGAAAGCCCTTGTCTGTGGCTATCTTCTACATTCTCTGCCATCTTCCGTCATCCCCTTGATCGACTGTCCCTAAAGCAAAGAGCCAATGCCAGCTACTCTTCTAAGCCATAAAGCTATGGGCTAAGCGGGTGTCGAACTCATACCTTCTACGCTCCGTTCCTGGGATTGGCTAATGCCTTTCTCTTTCCTAGAGGATATCCCGGTTCGTGCCACTTTCACGCACGGCGGGATTTTTTCCATTTTCTTCGCATTCTATTTCGATAAAGGGCTAGGCTAAACCTAAGGATTTCCTTACCTTAGGCTTACGACTGCTTCGAGAGCATCTAGAGCGGGCCATTCCCCTATCTGTTCATTTCTGATTCAACTCGATCAGTCACCTGAGAAAAATCACACTATTGATAAATAGTAAGTTAGCAACTCATGAATGGAATAAGAGAATAAAGACGAGCTGGATTGACTGACGGAAAAGCTTGGAAACGAAGTCACTTATCAATCGATAACTATATGCGTTACACAACTTCGATTTTCAACAATGGAATAAAAACCTTATAATTATAAGTCGAGAGACAAAGAATTTCGAATTGAATGAATTCGTATTCGTTACTGTCCAATTTATGTTATTTGTCGATATTGGTCTGTAAGAACCATCGAGTCTTCGTCTCACTCGTATCAAATCCTAGCTACTCTAATGCTCGTGCAATTTAGCTTCTAAACCTCATGAACTCAAACTCATTAGTTCGCTCTGGATCTTCTCAATTCATCTTTCAGCTTCATTGCTCTAAAAGCAAGCCTTGAATTGAATGAATTTCGAAATTGCTTAACTTAATGGGAGAGAACATCGGGCTTGGTTCCGTACTCCCTCAATCCAAGAAGGAACTCCACAAGCAAGGAACCATGACTTTCCGAGCATATTAGCGAAAAGGCTCATACAGAGGCAAGGAGGCCAAAAGCTTTCTTTATTTGTTAGCTTCCCGAAGAGAGGAGATGCGTCTTCGAATCAACCCTTGAACCTAACCCTCGGAAGGATGGTCTTGGCTGTCCTTTGGCTTATTCCCCGATCGGATGGACAACTGGTGACCTCGGGTGAGGGGCACGAAGGGAAGGGTATAATCAGTCTGGCTTTCCAGTCTCACCCAAGAGTCCCCGAAAGGGCCACTAGTAAGTAAGACTCTATCTTAGATTCGATTACTATACTATTTTATTAATTGATGTATGTAGTTTTATATAATAATTACGGGAATTGAATTCAGGCTGAAAAGCGCGAGACACAGAGTCAGGGGTTTACAGAAAGTGGAATGTGGAATGGATAAAGAGAAGAGGTCGACTAGGGCGCCAACTAAGGGCCAAAGAGACAAAGAACCACCAGCGGCTCCACCGAGTTTCCCCGGTAGCCTACCAGTGAGAACTACTAGGCGGGAAGGGATCTAGTCGAATTCAAGCAAAAGAATACAACCCATGCATGCTACAAGAAAGCTTGTATTTCCGTCTGGTCCAATAGATGTAACTGGCACCTTTCAGGTCGAGTCTGAAGCCATCTCTAATGCCGGACGCTTCCTCTTTTTTTTGTGCTATTCCTCATCTTGAAATCCATGCTGAACACATGGAATTCGATGCTTTACTTCCTCATTCTAAGTCCATGTGGACCTCCTACAAAGGAACGTCAGCCAGAAAAAGGTTCAGCACGACCCTGGTTCAGGTGGAAATACTTTCAAACTACGCATCCACTCACACTAGGCTTCCTTTGCTACCGGGGATGTGCTCCTAAACCTGGACTAGACTTGCTATTATCAAATAAAAAAGGTCTCTGCCCTTAGCCTTTTATTTAAAGAAAGAAGACTGGTTGCCGACTACCAACTGCCATGAAGGGCCGCGCCTCTTCTGGTAGTTTGACCATGCTTTTTTCCATTCATTTCAGACTTTCAAATATGACACGAAAAAGTATATCTAAAAATCTGTAAGACTTTCTTTCTCTCCGTTATGTTAATATAATATAAATAATATTATTCTATCCTTCACATTCCTATTGGGATAAGTTTTATCGCTTCGCACCTTTAGAGCTAAAAAAGCTCCATACTTTGGACAGAGAGTTATTTCCGACTTTAGCACTCTTTTTGTGTGCCGGGGAAGGAGTAGGAGGTGGAATCATTAGTGAAGATATCCGCGCACAGTAAATCCGATCAATAGGTTGCAATCAGATAAAGGAAAAGTTACATATTTGAGGAAGAATACGAACGGGATTCCACTGCACATTCATAGGCTGTTAGGGAGGGTTGTGCAAGTGAAGTGAAGAAGGCCTAGGGCATTCATTAAAAGAAGACAGACAGGGGTTTGCATGGATGTCTTTAAGGGTAAGCCACTCTATGGCTATTAAGGATGAAGCCTTCTAGCATTAGATATCCACGAGCAGAATAGGATCCCCAACATGGGACAGGTGAGGCTTGGATTTCCGCTAGCTAGGGATTGGGGTCGGAGAAAAAGGCACCCAATGCAATGAAGAAGACTTTGCGAAAAGGACTGCTTTCGATTCTTTCTTGTCTATCGGATTCTGTTGAGAAGAGGGGACAAGCATCCGACCCGATTTCATGCGGGCTGTCCTAACAAGCCAAATATCATATAAAAAGATAGGATGTTTCGAGAAAGTCTTCGTTTTTCGTTTCCTTTGAAAGTTCCTTAAGAGCAAAGAGGCGATTCGTGACCTGGAAGGCTGCTAGCAAGAGGTTCTGCAAGAAAGAAGGAGCTTTTGGACAAATCCGCCGAAAGTCCGTGGCATTGGGCATCACGTTAAAGACCCTTATAAACAAAGGACTGACATATATAATACCCCGCGTGGTCATATCATAAAATAAGGAACACCGGAACTCACAACTCCGCATATTTCTTACGGGATCTGATGCGAGTTTGAACCCTATAGTCAGTCGAGCTTTTGGGCTAACGTTCTATTTTCTGAGTGACCGGCCTCGATTGCTCAGACGTGGGAGCAGCCCTCCCGAAGCTTTTCCTGATTTTGGGGCTGGCATGTTTCATTGTCGTGACGAGGAAATTGCGTATAGAAAGAAAGAAAGATTGTCTCAATATCAAGGCAAGCGAGTAATTGCATCAATCCCATCCATGGAATTTCCGGAAGAGTCACTCGCCAGAGCAGAGGAAGGGAATTCGGAACTCAATCACCAAGTTTACCTTCCCATTGTCTATGCCAGCAACAAAGGAAGAGGTGAGCTACCAACTCGTCACCTCCCCTCTCGTTCCACTTCTGTCTGTTCTTTCATTGTCAAGTGTCGGACTCTGGTCTTTTTGGAACAAGAAAGTGTTCCGTGAGTGAGATTTCCCCTCTCTTCTTTAATCTTCCCAAAGCTCACTAATTTAGTGATAGAGGCTCTAATGCTGCTAGCGACGGGTAGCTACTAGGAAGAGTTGACGGTATGAAATTTCTCGACCTATAAAATCTCATAAGAGAAGAAAGCTGCTAGCAGAGGAGAAGTGCCAGACGAAAGTGGATTGATGTAGTTGCGTGTAGTTCACTTTTTTCTTCGAGATTGGCTTGGTGTGCAGTGTACCGCTTGTGTAGCCTATGCGAAGCGAACAAGCAAGGGATTGATTGAGGACTTAGAAGGTACGGAAGTGAAAGCAGACTCAGAATCCAGTTAGAAAGAGAAAGGTTCTAGAGCAAGGATATCAGACCAGTGATAGAGCTCTTAAAGCCCCTTTCATTGCTCCTGGCGCCTGAGCGCGATACCCTGAGATCGGGAGGCTTGCTTCTTTCTTGCTTCATGCTGGAACGAGTGCTGACAGAGCACCTCTTCAGAACTACATGAATGGGTTGGTTGCTTAGCAGCTGTGAACAACGGATAATAGGAGTTCTCTCTCTAATGGAGTTGATGGAATAGAGAAAGAGAACCCGGGTTTCATAAAGAAGAGAATGTTTCCGCGTATCTGTTCCTTCGGACTGTGTACAACATTGGACGTCGATCCGTATGGGTTTTCTTTGCACTGTATCTTAAGCAGTGTTCAGTGAGTCTGAAGTTGATGTACGGGGGGCATTTTCCTTATAATTCAGATTAACGTCCTTTGCTACGCTTACTCCTGCTCTTATTGGAATCTAAGCCTATATAGAGAAGATATATGTCAAATAGCTTCTTCGAAGCATTCTTACTAATACCGGGGATTCTCCAAAAGTCACTTTCACACTGTAGATTCGCCAACTACCGATGGGGATCGACACTACTTCCAACACTAAGATTTGGCTTAGACTAAAGCTACGATCAACATTCGAAACGAGAAAACGACTATTACTCGAACGCGTACTACTGCCGCCCCTGTCTGACCTCCTCCTCCGGTCTAAGAAAAAGAGAGCTAACACGTACTACCAATAAGATAATTAGACTTTCGCTAGGCGCTGAAAGCCCTCCTCTACCGGCTGCAGACTCTGTCTTAGTGTTTCCCTTCGGTAAGGAATAAGAGTCCTAACACCTGCTAACAAGAAGATTTATTATCTATTATCACTACAGGGCGCCGTCCTTGGTAACGCAGCAGACAGTTCCTTTAGTGCATTATACCTGGAAAATTCGACCGGAGGTGCTTTCAGGAGTCTTAGTTCCAGGAATAATGAATCAAAAACAAACACTGCCGATTCCCCTTTAAGCAGCTACCTTTAAGCCACTCTAGTTTCAGTTTTCACTTTAACATTTAACAGTAGTTAACCCTTTTATTTTCTAGGAAGGACGCCTAAAAAAAAGGAAAAGAAAGAAAAAGAAGACAGACCCATGCAAGCCTAAGCCTATAAGGCTCTAGCTCTACCTTCTGTTCTGTTGCATTATCCGCCCAACTCCACATCACCAAGAGCCACCCTTACGAACTGATTTTATGCCCGGAACCCTATCTCAAGTTGGTAGCATGTCTCAGCGCCTCTCCTTCTTTGTGCATCCCA
This sequence comes from Sophora flavescens, assembly GCA_030762895.1. NCBI lineage: Eukaryota > Viridiplantae > Streptophyta > Magnoliopsida > Fabales > Fabaceae > Sophora > Sophora flavescens. The sequence goes on from JAUPTC010000300.1 coordinate 20,435, forward strand.
AGCTGCTGACTTTCCCTTCTCCTATTAACTAAAAAAGCATTCCAACTCAGTTTCAGTTGAATTGGTTGAATTAGATCGATCCTCTTCCCGAGCGAGTCCTTAACATGTGGATTGACCGACAATGGATATGATATGTTTCGGCCGGGGATCCCTGTTAGTGCGAGTTCCTTATGACTTGACTGCTCCTCTAATTGAACAGCGCCTTGGGATAGCAAGAAAGCTCAATAAATCTTTCCCAGCATAAGGGGAGATTGCAATCCATTCGTCCCGTCCTAAGAAGGTCAGGTTCGAGTGCGGCCTTTTTCAAGGATAGTGTATCCTCTTCTTTCAATAATCAAGATTAAGCTTACTTGATAGAGGCACAAAGGACTCAGTCTTGTAATATGGAATGGAAGATCAGTTGAAGAATAAAGGTAAGCCGAGCGTTAGGGCGGCTAGTTTTCTCCGTTCAAGCTTAAAACAAGGCATAGGTAGATATAAACTATAGTTTAACCTGCCATGCCAGGGAATTTTGAATTTCCCTTAGTGTGAAAGGATGAGTTCTCTATCTCACTTCTCTATTGAAGTTCCTTTCTCTTCTCCTGTGACCTACCTTTAAGACAGCAAATAAAGGCTCGTTAGCTATAGTATAGGCTTGAGCAGGGATTCTCTTTCTAAAGCAGCAGCACCCCGAGGCAGAAGTCACTTCACTTGAGCTAGGGCAAGATTAAGAAATCATATTCTATTGCAGAGAGGGAATAGTTTGAGTCATTGAATTACGATAGGAATCCGCCTTCTTCTTTACCGGTAGGAGAGTTCAGTTCAAAATTACTATTTCAACTTCATACAGACTGGCAATGATTCGAATTTTTTATTCTTAGTAGCCTTTCCCTATACCTGTTTTCTTTCCTCGGGACTATAGGATTTATAGCTGCTCAGTCCGTTGACGGTAGGAATTGCTATTCACTATTCAGTCAGGAATGGAGTTGAGGGGTTACCGATCCAATCCTATCTTCTAGACTAACTAATAGGAGCTAAATACACTCCCTTTCACTTACTAAGACACTAGGCAATGGGCCCGCATACACAGTTCCTCGCTGACACCTTAAGCTAAAACAAAAGAAGAAACAGACCTTTCACCGAAACACGGAGAATATGATTAAGGAGATAGTTAGTCAGATCTGACCCTACCAATAAACGATACGGGAGGAACTTAAATAAAGAAGAAAGAAAAGACGTGAGAAAGGAAAGCGCATACACCTCACATACACTGCAAAGATAGCAACGAATGCAAAGCTGCGAATCCTTAGACCGCTAGCTAACAGACTACCCACAAGGAAGGATTGTTGACAGGCTGATAGGATTGGACTCGCTGAGAGAAGATAAAGCTAATGGGTTATAATTCATTCTTTTTTCCTCTAACCTTACAGTAGGAAGAAAGCTACAATCCACCGTTCTCTCCTCGCTAACCTTGAGGAAGCCTGGGAAGACATAAAAAGAAAGCCATATGAGTCAATTCCCAATAGACAAAGAAAGACAGAGGACGATCTAGGAGATACAAATAGTATATACATATCTAGAGCTAATCATAGGATGTCCTAAACCGAAGCAAGAAGAAAAGAGGAAATAGCGTAGAGTGATGACTGCACTTCGAGTGAGACAGCAGCAGTTGCCGATGGTGAGACAGTCTAAGCCACTCCTCCCACACCAGAAGTCTTTCCTGTAATAGCCGATGGTTGAACTGAGCAAAAGAGACCTGATGCCATTTGCAATAGCAGTCTCTTTTTTTTTTTTGTAGTACAAGTACTAGGTGAAAGAGAGGGTCGACCGAAGAAGGTTCAACTAGCGCTTAGAGTTCGGTGCAAGGATCAACTCCGTACAGAAGTCGCTCCTGGAAATATCGGGCTCCTTACGACTGATTGAATAAGTCATATATTCTAAATAGCAGTTACATGTCCTTAATAGTAGCTTCATTCAATCATCGGTACATATCATATACCGGTCCCAAACATTCATTCTTATGCTCAAGATTATTTCCCAGTTAGTATCAGATGATCGGTCTCTAGTACTCGTTCAATGCACTTGCTATACCTTTCCATAGGGGGTCTTAGAAGTGGGTCCCGCTCTCGGAACCAAAACGATAGCAAACTCTACTACTCACTCAAGAGGCATCGGTAATTCCTCCGGGAACATATCTGGGAATCCTGAATTATATAAGCATCTTATAGTGCTCGAGTTTCCACCGTAAGATCGCGCACTGAAGTTAGAAATCCTTGTCATCCTTTCCTCAACAACTGAGTAGCCCTGAGTGTCCATAAGGCACGAGGCAATTACAATATAGCGCCTTGGAGATTCAACTTAGACTGTGTAGAACTACGGAAGTCAACTCTCCCTTCTTATGGCGTTCCACTAGTGCATTGAGAGCTAAACGTCTCTAGGGCAATGCCAATGTTGTTTCTACATTATGGAAATTGGCTAGGCGTTGCTTGCCCCTGGGTCTAATTGGGCCTAACGCACAAATCTCGCTAACTAAGACTTCATCCCCCAACAAGGGTGTCAACACGTGGTTCCTACTCAAAGGCTCCATTTGTAATGTAATCTATCCCGTTCAACACAGGCGACGGGCATAAAAGGGGTGTTCGCCCCCGAGTCAGATATCGAATCGAAAATCATGCTTTGTTTGAATTCTTTCTCCCATGCCTTTCTTCTAACTTAACTCGAAATTTCGTAAGAGAAGAAAGCTGTTAGCTTAGGGCAGAGGTATGCCCTCAGCCTACCAGAGTTCACAGATGTCGTTGTTTATCCCTTTCTTTATTCATGAAAATTGGGTGAGTGTTCAGTCTATCTGAGTATAAGATCGAAAAGAATGAATGCATTGATTGCATTTCAAGTGAGATGTCCAAGAGAAAAGGAACGAGGGGAAGAAGCGACGAGAACATAAAATCGTGAATGAAAAAGCGTGAGTGACAAGACTTTATTCGAGATGTTAGAAGGTGCAAAATCAATTGGTGCCGGAGCTGCTACAATTGCTTCAGCGGGAGCTGCTGTAGGTATTGGAAACGTATTCAGTTCCTTAATTCATTCCGTGGCAAGAAATCCATCATTGGCAAAACAGTTATTCGGATATGCAATCCTGGGCTTTGCTCTAACCGAGGCTATTGCCTTGTTCGCATTAATGATGGCCTTTTTGATTCTATTTGTTTTCTAAGTTTCTCCTTTTGAAAGGTGTAGTCTCTCCTACCTGAGGAAGAGGACGAGGCCACCCCTACTGGGGTGGGGAAGGGAGAGTGGGAAGTGGGCTCCCTTCGCTTTATTCTATTTAAGATATAGCTTTAGTTGAAGTTTCGGGGCTTTCATTTGGTACGCTTTCTTTACCTGATTCAGGTCCGACTGGAATCTTTTGGTCTGGATTTGCACCTTCGGCTCAAAGGCCACTTTTCTCGGGCTTCAATGAATCCCTCGTGTATTAGAATAAATAGAAGGCTAATTGATGTCTCACTGCTTGACTTATTCTTGACTTTGCATCTTTCAACTTCAAGTCAGAATGTGTTCCTGCCGTCAAAGAAGAATTTTTTTTTTAGAATCCGCTTATTCTATAGCCGGAGATTCAATAGCAATTGCTGTTACTTATCTTTTTTTAATAGTAAAATATCAAAAAGATATCCACGCAGATAAGGATCTAGAGGGAGACCACGACCTAACCATAATTCAAATGGCATACCTACCCTATCCCATACAGCCTTCAATCGTCTGTATCGAGGAGAAAGCGTATGGTTAAGCCGAGAGAGAACCTTAAATCCAGCTCCATGCAACCGAGCCAGAGTAGAAAATCGCTTAACTCCATAAGTATGAAGCAAGCACCCGACCCTCGTAGATCAGTTGGACTGGACCGGATAGCGCATCCAAGATTTCAGAATTGAGTTAATAGCACATGAGTTAGATTAACCTGGATCTAGCTGCGACTGCCTTTATTATAGTTAGTATGACAGTTGCTAGCTCTTCTTCGGCTTACTTCGTAGCCGTCATTATCATTCCTCGGATCATTAGGCACAACTAGGAGAATTAGGAAAGCTCATAATGGAGTGGAATTGGCATCGTGCCTACTATTTATTTATGACGATATTATTAATTAGATGCCGTCATTAGTAGAGTAGGCATAGAGGGGTCACTCTAAATAGACGAGTTCGACGCATTAAATTATGATCTATCTATTACGATGAAGTTCATTGCATTTCCTATACCCTTCCTTCTTGCTATACGGGCTACTTCATTCCTTGCTTTAGAATGACGAAGAGAGAAGTGTGAAAGCAATGCTACCTTCCCTCTATTCTTTCAGTTGTTCGCTGCTTCTTTATCTGGTATTGAGTTCATAGACCACAATCTAAATGTGATTCCGACACCTGACGAAGACCTTCGACGTGCTGCTAATCTAGGGAAGCAAAGTCGTAGTTAGTAGCCCGTTACGGAAAGCTAGCTGAACTCTATTCTATTTCTTACGTAGATAAGAAGGAATGGGACTGCTGTAGCTTCGCTTCTTCTTCTGCTCGCTACCGTCGATTAGCTCGACCAGAGGAAGGAAGATTACGGGGTTTAGTCCGAGAATTCCCAATCCGTCATTCTTCTTCTTAGTCTTTCTTGGCTAATTAACTAGCTCATCCTTTTCAATTAGCTGCTTTCCAGACTCGGAAAAGAGGGCTTCTTGGATAATGCGATGGAGGTTAGCTACCTTCGTCACTCATCAGTTAAGGCATCGTTCGCTTCGGATCAAAGTGACGCATCTAAATCCGGGCAAGGCCTAAGAAGTGGATTCAACTATTCGTCATATCGGAAAGGTGGGATTTCAGGACAAGGTAGTTAGTGACGGTTCTTGCTTTCAGCTGACGAGGGAAGGGATAAGAAGGCTGTTTGGTCATATCCCTTCATTCTTAACGGAACCTAGATTATGGGTATTCCGTCATATTGAGATCCCTCTTTCAGTTGTTCAGCTTAGTAGGAAGGGGAATCCCAGTGAGCATAGTCTTCGACTGATTTGTGAATAACAGGTATGAAGTGGCTCGACTGATAAGGAGAGGTATGAGTCATATTCCTGTTAGGCATTCATGCTAACAATTCGTCATATAGGGTATTGATTTCCTCTGCTAAACCGTCAGGGTAATAAAGAATGGATGTTGTAGCTAAGTGGATTCCCTTCTAAGGAGCTAACGGGTAATTCTGTCTTTGTAGTTAGTAGCTAACTCGGCCTAGGGCTGCCCTTCATGGGATTTTTGCAGATTATCATTTTTATAGAACAATGCGAGATCAATTTCTTTCCTCGCTTAGCAGCTCTTTGGATTTGATGCAAGGGCAGAGAAAGAGGAAGACTTGGAGTTCCCATTTGAAGATTAAGACGATGTGAAAGAGTTAAGAACGCGAACAGGGGATTGAACTCTTTCTTTTTCTTTTATTGGCACGAATGAGAGATAAAGAAGAGATGGGCTGAAGAGTTAGTCGGATTGAGATTGAGTTCGAAGCCTAGAGAAATGAGTTGATGAAGAGCGCACTCTTTCTCCTTACCTTAAAGAAGAGAAGGAGTGAAGTAGCATGCATGGGAAGGTAAGGGTAGTGGATTGATCCGGCAATATCAGATAGGCGTCGGTTATCAATGAAGAGAGAGATGCCCGATAAAAGGAAGCTACCCTCGCTCTATTCTTCTATTATACAGATACGGCTATTCTAGGAAGTCCGAGCATCCCTAGAACTGGGCTAAGCTAGCTCCTAAAACAAGAACTCAATCCTTGTAATGAATAAATTGCATACTATAACTGCTTTTCTTCTTTCATAGCTCTTCTTAGCCTTGCAAATGAGGCGGTTGATAGACCCTTCCTAGTGGTATGGTTAACATAAACTTCTTACTCTGAGGCTAGCTCTAGGACAAGCGGAGGTGGTTCTTTCTCCTCTGGGGTTAAGTCCAAGACTAATGTGTATCTTTCTGCTTTATTCACTTCCTGAACAGTTTCTGTGCCCATTCTGGATTGAATACCTGTATATCTTGGTAAGATTAGGGTCAACGCTGTCTATTCCATCCCTTCGTGGAGTTAGGGCGTGTGATGTGTCCTTTCGGAATGCCCTCGGCCGCATTTCGGAATCAAAGAGTCATGGTGCTTTAGTTGTGGGTTAGCAGGGACAGCGTCAGATGGAAAGATGAGCACCGCGATCGAAGGGCTCACTCTATGGAAGTCCTCTCCCACTTGAAAGCTAAATAAGGACACAAATAATTGTATTCCATTCTTAGCAGAGGTTCCTTCCATCTAATCCCTCGAAGTACTTCTGCTGAATGATAACGATCCCCTACCCCCATCTATTTGTTGCGGGGCTCCAAGACGGGGTGCCAGCCTATGTCATAAACACCATTTTCATATTGATTTAGAACGTATAAAAGTCCCATGTCTTTATTGCCCTACCGGCAATTTACATTAATTAATTACAACAAACAAGTCTTTTTAGAGCAAGAAGCTGAACTACAAGAATGCTTTCTTTATATGGATAACCAATTCATTTTCAAATATAGTTGGGAGACTTTACCCAAAAAATGGGTAAACAAAATGGAAAGATCGGAACATGGGAATAGATCTGATACCAATACGGACTACTTATTTCAATTGTTGTGCTTTCTTAAATTGCATACCTATACAAGGGTTCAAGTTTCGATCGATATTTGCGGAGTAGATTATCCCTCTCGAAAACGAAGATTTGAAGTGGTCTATAATTTACTGAGTACTCGGTATAACTCACGCATTCGTGTACAAACCAGTGCAGACGAAGTAACACGAATATCTCCGGTTGTCAGTCTATTTCCATCAGCCGGCCGGTGGGAGCGAGAAGTTTGGGATATGTTTGGTGTTTCTTCCATCAATCATCCGGATCTACGCCGTATATCAACAGATTATGGTTTCGAGGGTCATCCATTACGAAAAGACCTTCCTCTGAGTGGATATGTAGAAGTACGCTATGATGATCCAGAGAAACGTGTGGTTTCTGAACCCATTGAGATGACACAAGAATTTCGCTATTTCGATTTTGCTAGTCCTTGGGAACAGCGTAGCGACGGATAATTCAGAATCATAATAGGTCCAGCTCTATAGGATAGGGGACAAATCAATAGGAAATGCTATGATAGCTGAAGAGCCTGACTCTATAGGATAGGGGCACTAGCGCTTTATTTTAAAAATAAAAAGTCAAGGGGCCGTACCGTAATAGGCTGCTATTCTAGGCTCGCTTCGCTTCTTCAAGCTCCGCCCCTTATTGGTTGGAAAACTAAAGCGCTAACGCGCCTTATATTATTTGATTTAGTAAAGCAAAGCGCCAGGCGCTCACGTTTTTTGTCGTCTGGGTGGAAGCTGGCGGCAGGGCTTGCTTAACCGTATATATGGAATCGGGACTCGCCCTGGATCTCCGAATAGCCTCACCTGAAACTGGTAGACAAACTGAGCCACCACGTACCCCTCTCGCCCGTCGTATGCTATGGATGGTCACACTAGCCCCTCGATGGCATGGCGGGATTTCCCATTGACTGTTCCTGAGGTCATTCTTTTGGGAGATCCTTAATCCTGGAAAGAAGGAAAGGCATCCATCCAGACCGGCCCGAAAAGGAGTCTTAGCTTTAGGTAGTCTTTCCACGCTTGGCTTTGCTAGGCAGGCTTCCCCGGTCGTACCGTTCGTAAATTCCTTCCGTTCTCCGCCAATTCTTCTATTTTTTATTTTTCTTCCATTTTCTTGCTGAACTGCTTTTCCTGTTGAAGCTTTTACGGGGGCTTTTGCTCATGCCGATTCAGAATGCTTTCTCATGATAATATGAAATCTCTCTTTTGTGTCCATTCCCCATTGGATTCAGGGACGAGCACGAGACAGTGCTTGGAGATTCGATCTTGTTTTCGCCCCCAGGTGGTGCGGTTGGGGAGTAGAGAAGGCTCGGGCTCGTCGAGACCTCGATGCCGGGTCGTTCCAAAGTGACTTGCTATTGCTGCTGCAGTGCATCTTTTTCATCATCCAGGAATTTCTTTAGAATCTTTGCCTTCCTTACCAGGAATTGGATTCGAACCAAGTATAAGATATTATAAATGTCGGAGAATACCGGGTATTTTAGTTTTTAGCATTAACACGATTAAATATTCATTTTTCCTAGCCGATTCTTCCCTTCCTTCTCTTCTTACTTTACTCCCCGGGTTTAGGCTCCCGACTGGAGGGAGAGGGGCAAGGCATTAGGGATAGCTGCTTTCGTCTCCAGTAATGGATGGATATGGATAAGGCGGTAGTGCCAAATTTCGGAGTAGCCGTAATGGAAGAACTTTTTGCTTTGTTGTCCGGCCCTCTTCACCGATCTCCTAGCCCTACGAATCAAACATCTCCGGGCATCTGGTTTCAAAGAGAGATTGGTTAGTCGCCTTCTGTTCATTCTTTTACCCCTGACTACCGGACCCCATTGGTTAAGTTGGGGATGGAAAACCTACCGAAATGGCTCTTTAAAGAAGGGCTTTATTCACAGGAAAATTTTGAGAGGGTCGACCAGTCCAGTCCATTTATCATCCCACCACTCACCCAAGCAAGCTCAGGAGTTCAGGTGCTACAGATTAGCTGCTTGAAGCCCGATCGTCAGTAACTTCCACCGAAGAGATCTTGTTTTTGTCCTTCTCGGGTTCCAGTCCAATCTTCTGCTGCTGCCCCCGGCCTCTACTTCATTTAAGACTTTCTGGTCCAGGCCTCAGGCTTACACAAGTCTAATTCTTCCGCTACCGATATTGGATCTGAGCCTTCCTTGAAAGAATCGCAAACAAAGAGTAAATTGCTTAGCTTATCGAGATCGCCCCTTCTTTGTTCGCTGCCGAGTAGAAATATAAAGCAAAACTATGCGGCTATCACGAATAAGAAATTCAAGGATGATGCCCCGCAAGACAAAGACTGCTGTATAAAGTACTAGACCTGAGGCACCACCTACTCCCCCACCACGCACTTTTGGTGTCGAGCCAATGAATTCGCTATGGAAGAGGGAATTCATTGGCTCCCTTTCTTAACCTCGCAATGATAAAAATGAGACGTTTGCTTGCTTCACCGCCAACAACCTTCTGTGCTTGCTATTAAGAACTCTTTCTTCTCAAACCAAACAAGCCCTACGCCTTCCCATCCGAGTGACATAAGCCTTTCCCTGCAGGGAAGGAAGAACAGTCTTGAGTTAGAACCTGAGATCCTTTCTTAGGTAGTAGGTCTCCCATTCTCTTGATAGATGACTAGGACCGCCCTTCATTAACGGAATGCCTTCAGGGACAGGAGTCAGGGGAATGACATCAATCACTTGACGTACAGCTTAGAGCATTTCAGGGGGAGGAGCGAAGACGCTTCTTCAAAGGAGAAAGCAAGAAAGAGCGGCGGGTTACGGGTTAATGTCCGAATCAGGACAGGAAACGGAGAAGGAAGAGCTCCACGCCACTCGAACGGGAGAAGAGGGGCTTTTAGGAAACTTTACTTTGCTTTGGAACAGATACACGAGCTTTATCCATTAGACCTGGACTTGAACTTCGAGCATTGAGTCACCTTCTCTTCTCGGGAAAGCAGGGAAAGAGCTGTCCTTTTCCAAAGGCATACCAGGAGTGAAGCCTATGACTGGTAGCCCCGATCTCATTTCTTAGGTAGTTGCGGGAACAGAAAATGCATGTGATTAACATAACCTCCTATGGTACCCTCTTGCCTTTCTGATTGAGAAAAGTCTTTAGCCAGAAAAAGTCAATGGAGAGGGATAACCTTCTTTCTATATCAGAGTAGTTATCATGGATTAGGGAGAAGGGAAAGAGTTGCCAACCCTTACGGGAATCGAACCCGTGTCTTCGACGAAAGGGCAACCACCTATCCCCACCATATCAGACCAACACGCCTCTTGGCGGCATGGAATCTCCCCTCTCTCTATATCGGACAAGCAAGCACCAGCAAGGACCTTTATTCTGACTAGTTGCCGATACGGATTCATTCCTGTTGGGATTGCTCCTTTAGGTATCGATGAGGTAATTCCCCGCTCAGGTAAGGAGGCGAGGCTCGCTGATTTAGAGTTTTTGAATCCTATCTCTCTCGTTCTGTATTATTATTATAACGGCATTGGCTAGGCTCCATCCTAAGCTTAAGCCAGCCAGCCCTCCTTCTATCCCATTCAGTGAATCAGCCCCGCGTTAGTCAGAAGGCCGTGCTTGGCTAAGGCTAACTAGGACGAGAAAGGCAGAAAAAGTCCCTAATTCGATTGATCTTTATTTTGCCCATGTTGCTCTTCTTCAATTAGGATTCCTCTATTTGGTGATTGTCTTTCGTAATAGATCGTGAAGAGTGGGTATAAATCCAACTTCGATCCTAGCTCTATTAGCTTTTGCCGAAAGCGAGGCCTAGAACACGGGCTATACTGGGTTGAAAGACCGCTGCTAATCCCGATCATTACATTCTCTTTCCTATTCATCTTTTCAGCAACCAATCTCCAACAAGGAGGCTCTGACAGTTGACTAGGTTGGTTGCGTGAATCAACGCTTGTGCCAATCCCCGCCTCTCGAGGATGTCATACCCCGCTTTCAGCCGTAAAGTAGTTGATCTAAAGCGAGTGAGCCTAAGCCCGGTAGAGAGGAGGGGGTGTGTGGATGGCAGCTAGGCAAGGGTATGAAGTAGTTCGACCAAAGAGAGTGCAAATCCTTCAAAGGGTCAGAGAAGCATCCTATCCTAAGCCCTTCCTTCTGGGGCTCCTCCTTCTTATAAAACGGGTTCAAGGGCCCTCTCTACTCCTCTGGCTATTATCGACTCGGAAATGAACGAAGTCGCTTCACTTCAAAGTAGAGGTTTGGGGTAAAGGTGGACTGACAGATCAGCTCCAAGGCCTGAGTGCCTAGGTTGCAGTGGTCAGAGTCGCTTCCGATGAGTTCCAGCTGCCAGAGTCTTCGATAAGAAAGAGGAGTCTGAGTAAACAGAAGTGAGATCTTTCTTCTTGAACTAGGTATGAATCAGACGGTGAGAAGATCTAGCAATGCTACAGAACGTAGTGAGAGGGGGAGCTTCCTTAGCTGATAGCAAGCTCATTGAAAGCGAGTATTAATAGCTAAGCATCTAGTGTTAGCAGCGAGTCAGCAAAGTGGATTGGATGCAGGTAAGCAGATTATGCTTTACTAGAAAAGAAGATAGCAAAGCTCTACTGTTAAAGTATAGTGCTGAGTTATGAATGAACCCTGATAGGAGCTAGCAGCACTCGATGAAACGAAAGGAGTTCTAAGTCAACGACAGAAGTTATAAATCATCGTCCGCAGCGGAAATTGGATCATCTAAAGTACCCGATGGGGTGTGAAAAGCTACTGGAACGATAAAGGATAGAATTAGAGAATGTTGCTAAGAAGCTGACGTCCGAAGAGTTCACATCAGAGTTGACAGCCGGAAATGCAGCTATGTCCGGGAAGCGAAGGGGAGTAGCCCGTGACGGCGAAGGGTTAAAGGCCCGCAGCTAGAGCAGTAGAGAAAGAGTTCCTCTCCTTAAGTCTCGTTACTCCGGAACTCTCCCTTATTATAGGAATTAAAGCCTTCTGCCGTATTTATCAGGATGTAGTGAGCCCGTTGGAGAGAAAGAAGAAGAAGCAGAAGGAATACCCTACAGAGAAATTCCAACAACTTCTTTACTTCCCAAAAGTAAGAACATCTTTCAAAATTGAGCTAATTCATATTCTTCAAAAAGTTCCAGTTCCAGATAACGGCATTTAGAATTAGGCTGTTAGGAGTTCGAGGGTAGTTCAGTCTTATCAGTCAGTTGGAGTATGAGATGCTAGCTTAATACGATGCGGGATAAATCCCTCGTCAGCTCAAAGCATTCGTACCATCAAATCTTAACCGGGATGTTAATATCAGCTAAGACAGAAGCTTCATTCGACGTATGAGCGATTTTAGTATGATAGAAAAAGGAAGAAGTTCGGTTAATAGAGTTGTTCCCATTTTAGGATAAGACGGAACCTAGATTTAGAACAACGAAGAAATACGGAATAAGAGGCTAGCTAGATTTTACAACAGGGTTTTAGTAGGAGACAGAAGATAGATTTCGAATTGAGATGCTTCCACTTCTAATCCTTAACAAGAAATAGTATGATATGAAATAAGGATTTTATTATAAAAAATGAAGTCATCCTGATCTTTCCCTTTTCGCTATTAGCAATCCGGACTATCTATCGTTCACTACCCGGGCTACCAACTATGGCATGATCCCTCCTTATAAAATGTCGCTAATGCACCGCTCTTAACTCTTTAAAAGCAAGAAAGATTACAAAGCTAGTTGCCTTAGGAACGTAGTCGCTCGACCAGAGGGACACCCAAGGGATAGAAATTGTTCCAAACCGATCACCCCACGGCATAGGAATATGTCTCAGAAGGAAACCGAAGGTGTACTGTCCCAAAGAGATGAAGACCATAATATTCGTCCATATACCATGTCCTTCTTTACTTCCTTGTTTTCTAACCTGTGATGCTAGGCTCATTCTAATATGAGACGGATGAGACAGAACAGATACCTAATAATGCTAACTACCATGAATACAAGTCGTCTATTTTCATAAGAATCAATGGGATAATGGAATTCATACCCTATATCAAAATAAATGCAGACCGGAAGAAAGAAAACGAAAAAGAAAGAAAGCTTTCCCAAAAGAGTCCGAAAGAAATAACAAAGGATTATCGGGTTAGTTTAGTAGAAGTTCGCAGTCAGACGCAGCCAACAAAGTCAGAAGAGTTAACAGCAGAGTTGCCATCCGGAAATGCAATGTGTTGGAGCTGCTAAACTCGGCTTAGCTTCGTCAGCAAGATTCTCAATCAATAGCAAGGGATGCTATAATTAGTAGCTCACTATCGAACGATTAATATGCTTGTTCGCGTGCTTTACCAACCCCCTAAAAAGGAAGGAGTCAGACCGACTCAATCTGGAATTGACTACTTGACGCTTAATCCGAGTAACTCGACTGATAAGCAGAAGGATTGAGACATTCCTGATTTACATGATGAGATTAGTTCTTCTTTCAGCTCTTTGATTGGGAATTAATGGTAACAAGAGCCTGTAGCTACTAAGAAGCTGACGCTCTATTCCTGAAGAAGGAGATGTGGAATGAAGTCACTCTCCTGCTAATCCGAGTGACGGTATGAAGTAGAGCTCGTATTCCCTCTCCCTTTGGTCGAGCTACTTCGTCCCTGCTTTTTTTTAGCTTCTTTTTTGCCAGTAACAAGAGAGATAGTGAGATGTTCACTAAGAATAGCTCAACTAGCGAACGATATTAGACTGTCAGCACAAAGGCAAGCCTCAGAGAAAGTAGCTAAATAGCCTTCCTTATTTATTAAAGCAGTCTGTCAGAGCTGTCAGCTGAAGGGAACTAGTCCCCGACAATAGGCTAACACTTCCTTTATTGCTTGATCGGTTGTTGAAGACAGATAAGACAATCCAAACTTGGGGACGCGAAGGCTTATCCTCGAGCTGCACTACACCGGTGATACTCATGTTCTCCCGAAGACCCACTCAATGCGGCTATCAGTGACTTTCGCTCTTGGGACTGCCTCTGACTCGTCCCCCCCGAACCCTAACCTCAATCAGTGAAGCTGGGCCCTCTCCTCTCCGTCTAGTAGAGTGGCATTTTGCTCCTGGTCTCTCGTTTGTGGTAACCGCTTTCCCTGATGCTATGGGATCTTTCAAACTCCCTCCCGTTGGACCAAGGAAAGTGATTGGATAATCGATAAAGATCGTACCTCTTTGCTTAATAGGGGTAGCCCCTTCCCTCCATCTGGTCCACATATGGCTCATCTCCTTCTTGCCGAGTGGCTATCGCGCCTAACCTTTGAAATGGAGCTGCTCTGCTCCTAAGGCGAAAAAGGGTTGAGTTTCAAGGATATGAGTCAGGTAAGAGAGTTGCTTTTGCCTAAGCTGAGCTTTCTTTCATAGCTTTCTTTTGCTGGAAACAAAGACAGACTGAGAAGAATCCCTATAGTCGTAGTCATCGGGCCAGTCATAGATAGTCGGAACTTTTTCTTTTTCTGGCTTCCCCTCTGACACTGATTAAATCAGTGGGGTACGCTAACAGAAGACAAAGATGAAAGAAGCTTTCTCGTCTAACTGGTTTTATATCGGTGATATGAGTGCTATCTGGAGTTAAGATGAGCAAGAATCGGATCTTAGGCGAACAGGTTTACCGGCTCTACGACCCCATATAAATAGGGCACTACTGTAGTGCTCATTGGGCCTCCCGCTCTTCTCCCAACCCACTTGGTGGATTCAGTAGAGATTCTATCAAGTATCTCCGTCAGGTGGAGCGCTTTCCGCATCTGACCTAGTTGAAGAGGTACTTGACAGACTCTCGAAAGACATCTTCTTACTTTTCGATAGCATAAATTCGACATCACTGGACGTTGGATGTCCATAGAGAACTAACGATTGTCCATTCATGATATTCCGCTTTGTAACCGTGCTCTGCTCCCCCCCAAAAAAGATAGACTTGTTGGAAATCACCGGTTGGGTTGGTCCAACCAAGAAAGACATGGGATTTGGTGGCATTAATGAACACAACACTCAGTCAGC
>JAUPTC010000300.1:40000-61733 GCA_030762895.1 Sophora flavescens
CTCAGCACTAAAAGGTTCTTTTCAGAACACCAAGGAACTTGGTGAAGAACCCAACCCTTATTGACTCATCTTCACTGCTTAAGAAAAACTGGAAGGGACCTACAATCCCAAGCACTGGCCATAGAGTGTCTCAGGCTGTGTATATTGACTTCCTCCTTTGCCATCACTTTCCCTATCAGACTTCGAGCCACTTCATCTATGCCCTCGGAGATGTCTTAATCCAGAATCTCAATACTGGTAAAGTAATCTATAGATAGCAAAGCTAAGCAATCGCGCGAAGAGTGAGATATGTAAAAAAATAAGGAGTGAGGTAGAAGGAAGGTTTTTCAAATGCCTCTTTCTTTTCTCGTCTATTAGAAAGTCTGGAGAACTCGAGGTGATAAAGAAAGAAAGGAATAGAACAGAGTGAAGGAGTAAAACATTCATCACTTTCTGAAGAAGAGAATGACACTAAGACTTCATTGACTTCATTAACATACCTATGATGGAAATTGTAAATAAGCATTGAAAATCCTTATCAAAATCCTTTAAAGCAAAATTAAGTAGTACATTACTAAGAAATCCTGAGGGTGGTATACTCCTTTGATAGGATAGGCTTATTCTGGAGGAAGGATAGGTAAATCAAGGTATTCTCTTACATATTTTATAAAAGATTTACTATAGAAGAAAGGTTAGATAATAAATTCTCTTTATTTATACTATAAATAGATTTTGATAGGTCAAATCTATAAAGCTTTAAGACATTCTCTATCGCACATACTTTCTCATAATAATCATTTACCCTAACTTTAATAAACCCAATGGAATTATCCATGAGAACACCTGCGATACGTTTGTTTAACATTAAACCCAGCGAAATTAACACAAGGCGGTCTTCATCTGTTGAATACACTTCCAAGAGAATTGGATTTCTATTTTCATCTATGGCATGAATAATGAAAGATATATTTATGTCGGTTCTAAAAATCGAATAGGTCCTAACATTAAAGGTGACAGGGTGTAACTTCCATCCTTTATGCATTTTACAATATCACTCACTTTTGCTTTTGTCAATTCGGGAAAACAATCGGATAATTCAAAGTATGAACGCCTGATATAGCACGCAAGTGAATACAAAAAAGGAGATATATCATTCGATTTTCAATCAGAATTGGGATAAAATTTATTCATGTATAAGATTGAATTTTTCGACTCTCACGGCGTAATGTGCGTATGACTCTTGCGGATATAGGGAGGGTATATAATACCTATTGTCATGTGTGAGGTATTGTGACCTCAACAGGACTATTCACCCGTTGCCTTCCCCTGGAATCATTCTTCATTTTAATAAATCCACTTCCTCTAACACTCTCTAATGAGTCGAATAAATGTCAATTAAGCTCAATTGGAGCACTCATCGTAGAGAAAGACAGGCTCTAGTTTAGAGGGAAAAGGTAGAGACAAGAGACATCAGCTGATGTTTTTCAAGGCTGATGGGGCTAAGATCCTTTTGACGAAGCTCCCTACGCTTTAGGTCAAAGTACGTAGTCACTCGCTTTCGGGCTAGGCCCTTAACTTTCACAATTGGATCTAATGGCATAGCCCTACCCAGTCGAGTACTACCAACAATGAAATGGAGTCTATCGAAGAAAGCAGATTACAAATTACAACTAGAGCTATATTCGCTGCTGAGAAAGTCACGTTTAAGGATTCAAGTGTCTAGTGATAAGCCCATCTTTAGCTAAGAGAGAGGAGGTCAAGTCCCTATCTAAGAGCACATAATCCTTATCACGTCACAAGACGATGAGGATGCAAGGTCCTCAGGAAGAATTGCAAGATTGGCACTCCCCTGTGTGGTGCATCCATGGGAAAGAACGATATCGAATCCTTGAAGAGGCCGAGGTCACCTTCTTCGGGTGGACAACCTGGGAGAGACGAGTCAATTTGGTCGTCTAGGGGCCTGAAGGAATGGTGATGATAAGACAGATGCCCCTGCATCGTTGGAAGCCAAAATGCAAGATGAAATGGATGAGACTCGAAGACAACTCCTCATATTCTAAATGCGGGCATGGAACAAAGACCTAGGAATGACAGAGAGACATTGGCCCTAAGGGGGATGGAACTAGCCTTCCCGGTCGATCATGAGACGGAATGCATGCAAGTGAGGAGAAAGAAGGATGATAAGGACTTGGGTCAATAATCATTGATATAGGTTTTATGTTAGCAGAGTGAAGTTGAAAAGATTAAAGTAGTAGTACTTGACACAACGTACAACGTATGAAATAGCTCTAAGACGAGTGTACTTTATCATTTAATTATCATTACTCGATCCACATCCCTTTGATTGTTTGAGGTAGATATGTAATTCATTCCAATTCTTTGCATTCTCTTGGACTCTTCTTGTCTTGTTTACTAGCCTAGATGACTTTCTGAAGATCGCTTTCTGGTACTAAGTACGGATGCTTAGGATCGTCTGGCTTCTATGGGAAGAATAAAAGGACCCACCCTGATTCGCTACGAACAGAATCGGTTATTCTATCGTCTCTGTCTTGCCCGATGCTTTGGGCAAGGGATAACTACTTCTTCTTTTTATCCCAAGCATTCTATTGTGAAAGTAAACTCCAGCTATTGATCCTAAAAATGAGAGATTTACAAGAGATTGAAAGAAGCAACTACAATACCCATTGATGGTTCCCTTAGCAAACACAATTACTTCACTAATTTAAGAAATAGGATTTTCCTTAGAACCTGTAATTCTCTTTCTTTAGATCTACCCAGATGTTCTTTTTCCCTACTGATGTAAAGTCTCATCTTTTCAAAATCATTTGCTTAATATACTTCATAGTCCAGATTTATATCTTTTATACTACCCCATCAATGGTAACACCCACTCTAGATGATTGAGAGCTCAATTGAACTACATCGGCTTTCCCCGGGACCTCAACTGGAGAATCTTTTTATGGATCTGGAAAAGGATATAGAGACTCCCTCCGAAGAAAGGATCTGCTACCCTTTCCCGTCCTGTCATCCGGCAAAACATGAGGTTTAGCTTATATAAATGTACCACTAAGCGCTACGCCCCCTTTGAAGATGGCCCATATGGGGTTCCTACTTCGCCCGCTATAACTCTTCTTTTGCTGCCGGCCTTCGAGAGCCTTTTTGGTGCATCTAAGACTGAAAAGAGTGATGTGAAAGAATGGCACAGTCATTTCTCTTCTCGCTTTCTTTCCAGCACGGGGATTCGCCCGAACGATCTTACCGCTAGCCAACATTTGATTTTTTATTCATAGGCTTCGTCTTGATGCCTGCTATCTTCCTAAACAGGATAGAAAGAAAGCCCCAACCTCTTCCTTCTTATACTAAGAGTCATATTCAAAGATATCCCCACACCGATAATGCCCTATCCCTTTAGGGACTACCTTCGAGGAATTCCTCTCGCGTCCCTGTATTGATAAGAGCGCATTATCTAACAGCTTTGAGACCGAGGCAGCCATCCTCTTGCCAATCCTAAACAAAAGAAAAGCCCTACCCACCTTCATTGGAAGAGTAAGGGGCATTTACCTATCAGTCCTAGTCCTAAGGCGCAATCGGAGCACTAAGCCCTTATACTGCTTTACTCCGTTAATTAGACCTCCTTCCCCGGTGCCTGATGGTTATTTCGGATTATGTGCCTGAGTGGTCTCTTATAACTATTGATTCAACCTCCTCGGGCATTAACGTTGTCACTTCCTTTATTTGAAAATCAAATATAACAGAAGCCAAAAATTCATCATCCAACGCCACTGTTCCATGCAAGTAAGATTCGAGCACCCTCGATGTAGACTTGATTCTGCAATTCGATTAGTAGCTGCAGATTAGGGTGAGTGCCTATACCCGCGGGAGTCGCTGTATTTGCTAGAGCAAGGTTGTTCGCTAGCTCGAGCCAGGTGTGTGGTTCTTGAACATTACAATTAGAAAAGGTAAAATAATGGGACAGAATTTCCGAACATTTATAGAGTAATGTTTGCGGGGAGTCCGTAGGATCCGGATTTGGAATCTGGAATCCTCTTTCTTCCCAATAGAGTTGCAGATTCGGCTCAAACTGCTCAATGCGGGCAATCTTTCTACCTATTTGTTTGGTTAAGTTGATCTTCGGGAAATTTCCTTCGGTCCTTGATGAAATCCACCGCTTCTAAAGGAAAACCCTTGTCCGTTACCCATTGACTTCAACACTTCAATTACGAAAAACCTTTCAATTCCCTTTGACTTCGACTTAACCAACCGCAAGTTAAAGAGCTAGCTGAAAAGCCTGCTTGGCTTGCCCTACTGGCACCGTCCCTACAAGAATCCCTAACCCGTTTTAGCTCCTAATACGGAGCTCTAAGTTCTTGTTATTCTGGCTTGTGTTCCTTGGTCCGTTGCTTGCTATTCCTATTATAGATAGGAAAGCTCCTATTCCGCTTCCTCTTGCGCCTGATCCTCTTCCGCAGTTCTTGCTTCCTTCACTTACTTACTACCTTAGAAAGGAAGAAGCAACACTCATACGAGCCTCCTTGCATTGTCGCTCTACTCTTTTCTCGCTGTCTGGGAGCTCCATTCATCACACCCCTATTCACTTACGAAGCAACCGGACTCGCCTCAACAAGAGAAGCTGCATCCCGTAGGGAAAGAGTCCCGTAGGCCCTTCGGGAAAGATAGCAGAAAGAGAACCGCTGCTTTGACTTGACTCTCCCCTGTAACCCTTTGCCCTCCTGCCTGCAGATTGCCACAAAAGACGTGTGAGTACGCCCCTCATGCTTTGCGTTGCCAGCTTTGCTTTGTCCAACCCCTTTGACTCCCTGCACCTATAACATAACTATACCCCACTTAAGGCTTCTTTCGAGGCAGTTAAAGACGGTGGAAGGACAGCATTCAAACAATTTAACAATTGCCTGTTGAAAAAATCCTACGTTAGAACCAGACTTTCAGCAATCCCAGAATGCGGGTGGCAGTGGGATGTCCTAAATCCCTTTGATGAATCCCATCCTTGGGGTCAAGTTAAGGTTGCTCTAGAGCTACACAGAATCCGAAATGGACTGTTTTCCTTGCTTCTCGTCGAGATTTTATTATTTTTTTATCTTCCTATTGTTTCATCAGATGTGATTGGAATGCTTTCCTTGGAAAAAAAGGCTTAACTAGACTGCTTTCAATGGCTAGATGGTAAAGATCCCACACCCGAAACAAGAGAATCAAAGGGGCGTAACGACGGAGAGAGATCTTTTAACTCTTTCTCGATGCGACTCGATAAAGGTTATTCCCAGATATGTTGATAGCTTACAGTCAGAAGCCAGCTCTTCTTCAAATCGACTGGAGTAGAGGGAAAAAGACCGACTCTTTACTTTAGCATCCCGAAGAGTTCCATTTCTAGGCCCTGGCCCTTCGAAGGCGCTGCTCTGTCGGACCTTTTCTTTGACTTTCCTGGGATGAGTCTTTCGCACGAGATGAAGACCGCTCTTTCGAGCTGCATTCGTACATTTCTTTCAAGCGAGCCTCCAGGTTTAGGAGTGAAGAGCTAAGCCTGAAACTCCTAGTTTGGCTATGGGTCAGGATCGGTGGAAGAGAAAGAGGCCAGTCCTGCTTTACTTTGACTCTTTCCTTGCTTGGGTGGTCTCGTATTAAAGACTTGAACCGAGTATGGGCTCGATCCCCTCTCTGGTATCCTTACTCTAGTTAGTGACTTGGCTCCCCAGACTTCTTCCTTCTAGGCGAGGATTCTAAACCAATAGCAGCCTTTCTCTTATATAGGAAAGCACTTCTGCCACTTTTTATGTGAATACCGGGTTCTTTCACTCCTTAATAGAACTCTTTAGTGAAAGTCTCTATTTCACTTTCAAACAGACTGAAGTCGATTCGTTGCATCTTCCCTTTCCCGGTAAAAGAGAGGGCTATTCAAAGCAATCTAACCAAGCCAAGGAAGGCTAGCTAGTCTAATGCTAGGGGATTCGATTCATCTCTATCAATGACTTAACCACCTTCCCAAATTCAACTCATTCAAGCGAGTCGCCAATAGGAAGTTTACTCCGGGAAGTCAGGAAGTAAGATAGCAGCTAAGACCGCTTCTTCCGCATCAACTGGTGATTCTTTCATTCCTAAATAAAGTGGAATAAGTAAAGCTGGACCTTCTCCCTTCATCGACAACCAAAAGAGAGAAGCCACCCGCGGTACACCTACTATATGATCGTAGAATCGCTGCCTTGTTCACTGAAATGCGAGAATCTCTTTTGAAGTTTAGAGCAAGCCCCTTCCCTATTGTTATAGCGTTCGTGCCTTCCCCCGTCAGTTCCTTCGATAGGCCTCCTTCCCCCTTTGCTGCTTGAAACTAAGGGTCTGGCAGACAAAGCTAAATGTGCGATTTTGAGCTGTCGTCCCAGGACCTCTTGCTTATGAATACCTGCTTCTTTCACTCTTAAAGACTGTCGGATGGTACTTGGTTGTTCCCTAAAGCATTTCCCGTTCGCCCTTTGGCTTCGTTCAATCAAAAAGCAAATCTCGCCCCATCAAGCATTTTCACTCGAGCGGAAACAGCTGACCAAGAGACAAGACTCACCAGACTCCATTGCTCCTAAGGCTTCTAGAGAGTCTGACTAATGGCATACTTCTTCCGTCGAATGCTCCTGGGCAAAAGGAAGATGACATAGACTATGCCGTTTATTCAAAAGAGCCATCACAGCTTATGAAAGAGCAGCTTGGAGGCGTCATTGGCCCAACGCATCAGAAGGTTCGGTTCGAAAACTCCATTTTTCTGCTAGATAAAGAAAAACTGACTTTCTTTGAAATAAATCCAAGCCTTACGGGAGCCGCTTCCCGGTGATATATACAGTTAGATCGATCCCACATTCGCAAGTGGAAGGACTTGGCTTTAGCCTTCCTCAAGCAGTACAAGCATAACATTGATATGGCCCCAGATCGCATGGATCTCCAAAACATGGGGAAAAGGGGGGCCGAAGGCTAAGGCAAGGCATTACTTCGAAGAAGTAGTGCTTTCTTCTTTCAAACAGACTCTTTTAATATTCCCTTCAAAGGCCTGAAAGATATATTATTTAGAGAGGCGGAAAATACAATACGTTGGATGCTAAGAATACGGTCTTTGAAGGACCCACGGGGAAGGGCTTAGAAGAGATTAGTGCTTTGGTTAACAGTATAAATTTGCCCTCGTAAGACCGAATTAATTAACAAGCCACCATAGTCAAAGAGTCTCTTTTGGGGGAGCCCAGGAAGTTAATTCCCAATAAGGATATCCCCATAGCCAATCTATTAACTATGAAAGGTACCCCAATAGGAAAAGCACCAATGAGAAAGGGCTAATCACCCACCAAAGCTGTGGAAGTAGGGATTCAAGCGAAGAATAGCCCTAGTCTGATAGCGGAGTATTCTATCTATGACGTATAACCTAAGTGTGGGGATCTGAAGAACACTTTGATAGTCAACTACAAAAGGCCGGCTTCAGTCCATATGAAAAGAAAAAGTTGAACGAAGAGTTAGCGTTCATATAATCACCATTCAGTCAATTTGGTCTTGGGGGCGTGATGGAGTCACTTCTCCTTATTCGGTAAGGAGGGGAAATGGGACAAAGCTATCATGCTTTCTATTTGGCGAGGGGCCTAAAAAAAAACAACAAACTCACTCAGGTCTGTCAGCCTAGTTGATCCCACGATAAGAACCCGGGAGTGAGAGTTAAAAGAAAAAGCAAAGGGTGGCTGCAAGGCTGCTCTCTTTAATAAATAGGTCTATCGAGCCTTAGTTTGGGCTGTAATGAAAAAGGGGTTTACAAGGCCGGGCATCTGATCTTTATTGTTCAATGTAAGTTCCTTGAATGCTCTTTCTTAAGCAAGCTGAACCTTCATTCCCTCGGGTTAGGCTCAAGGTTGGGTTGGTCTTCCTTCTACCTATCGAAAAAGGAAAGGTAAGCGCTTATCCCCTCCACTTGTACTTGTAAATAGAGTGAAAACTCACTGAGCTTTCCAACTCCGCTGCTACCCTGACTTCCCCATAGCCACTTGCTTACGACCTTTCGACTCTCGCTAAACTAAAGAAGAGAAATTCACATTCACCCTGAACTTCTCGTACCGGAGAGTGAGAGATCTCAGTAGTTAGAATGAATTCAATACGTGGCAGAAAGAAAGGAAAGTGAACCGGATCTCTAAAGATTCTGGGTACAAAAGAAATTGCGCTATTCAAAGCATCAATCAAGTCGAATACAGCATCCGAAGCACTCTCGGACAAGCGAGATGAGAGAAGTGGAGGAATGAGAAGCCCGGCTCTGAACAACGTAGCCATGTTCTGATCAGCTGGCTAGAATGCCTTCTCTTCTAGCGAATGTCTTTATCCATGTTGATACACTTAACTTAAGAGTAGAGAATAGGGCAGGGCTTGTCCTTTTCTGTTGATATGCTGGCCCTCCATCTGATGAGTCACAGATTCCAATCGCTCTATCGAAGCCTATAAGCTTTCGAAGTACGCCTATCTATGATAATTAGGGTAGGCCTGTACTTCTGTAGAGCTAATGTCAGCCCAGCCTTCTTCCTGCTTTCAGTCCTTGGCTGTTCCAGAGAGCACTCTTATGACCAGAAGCTCGAATCTTTACATATTTTTGAACTTCTCCGCGTAATAGAGGTGGACTCTTCACCTGGCAATGTTGAGAAATTACGCTATTCATCCCAAGAAAGATCTGCCCCCCGGTACACATTTCGGGCTTTATGCTCTTCGAGCAGACCCCCTCACAAGATTCATTCGAAGCAGGTACTAATCCCTATAATTCAATATTGTGCCCTAGTGATCGGGGAATTAGCTCATCAACTCCAAAAGAGCAGGCAAGCTTTACGCGCCTGTAACCGGTGTTATTGTTCCGGCAAGAAAGAAGCCATTCCTTCCACCGAAACCAGAAAGCTCACATTTTCTGTGCATCCTGATGTACTTGAGGTCATGGCTGTTGACATAGGGTAAATATCGATAGACTTTTCTTCCTTAGCACAAGCGCTAAGCGATAATAATTCCTTCTCGAAACCGGGGAAATTCTATCTATCCTCAGATAGATAGGAGTAGCGGACTATTGAGTGTCCTAATTATTTGTATTCCGCGGATAGTCTGCTCTTCCTGTCTATAGGGATGCAGCTTACCTTCCTTCCTGTGTTGGTAGTTTAGTAAGGACTTCTTTCAGGTTAGTTTAGATAAAGACAGATAAGAATAGCTGAGGTAGGAGTTCTTTTTGTTCCTGTTGCTAGGGTAAGAGCTAAGGATAGATAGAGGAATTAGGTTAAGGATGGTCTCTTAACTTCGCTTACTGCGCTGTTAGTTCTTTAAGGTAGTCTCCCTTCTAGTTTTCCCTTGCTATTATGAGTTTGCTTTCTTTCTGTTGAGCTAGGACCCTAACTTCAGATAGGACTTCCTCCTCCCAAGCGGCTTACAACTAATCTCCTTCCGGTTGAAAGAAAGGACTAGCATAGCTGGATGGGATGGGCAATAAGCACCAAAAGAAAATGAGTTACGTCAGGATTGGATTAAGAAAGAACCGGTAGTAAGGTAAGCTGGGAAACTGCCGTTAATGGCTTTCGTTGCTCGTACTGGGAATGCTGTCTTTAGTCGGTTACCTGCCTGCCACTGCTTTTTTGTGCGACGGCGGGAGGGCTCGGTCATTCGGTCAGCTACTATCTATCTATAAAGGAAGCGGTGCACTTAAATCTAAATAGGGTGGTATGGGCGAGAAAGATAAAGAGAAGATCTAGACAAAAGACCTACTCGATGGAATTAGCCAATGTGTGCTCCTAAAGTTAGAAAACGTCCCGGCAAGAGCTGTCAGAATTCATCCCAGAAGGTAAATTACCCTTTCTCTTGTGCCTGCATTCGCTATTCCTATTCCGCGAAAGCTTTTATGCCTAGCCCCAAAAAGGTGCTTCAGCTACGCTTTGGAATTGAGCTACCCAAGCAGACCAGCCCTTCCCGAGAAGAGCCAAAAGCGAAGGAGTTTCAGTAAGTAAGAATAAGATTAATGATTTGCGAAACATACTATTGACAACATTTTTCCGCCTAGCAAGAAAGAAGACTCTAGTCTCATCTCTTAATTACTTGATCAAGACGGTGCAATCGATTGAAGACCGGGCACTTAATGTCTAGATTGAGATCGAGATTAAGCTCCAAGTCATGTAGGTTCACGAGAAGGACTCAAAAAAAAAGGCCAAAGAAGGTTTTTGGGACTGAGCTTGTATCAGTACTTCGGTATTAGATGGAAGTTACATAAACAAAGACACCCTCTAACAGCATTGGCAGAAGCCAAAGGTGACTTCTCTCCTAACTAGCTTGCTACCCGAGAAGCACTGTTGAGAGGAAGATCCTTGGCCCCTCCTCATTCTCTACAGGGTTCCAAACCTTTCTTCGTGTCAGGGACATTTCCCCTACCTCTTATTCTGATGGAGATTCGGTCCAGCCCGTAGAACACGTAGTCAGTATAGGATTCCAACTCGATCTTAGGCCGTAAAGCATTCAAGTCCCCTAGCGCTTGCTTAGTCGTATCAGGTGCAATTCAATAGGGAAGGCCCAGTAGAGGGGAATTGCTATCTTTCTCTTTCTTAGTCGTAGTATGCCTTATCATTCAAGTGAAAATGATGAAAGTGGATGACTAGGAAGAATAGAGAGATTGAAGGAAGTAAATTGACTACTATACAGAGAAAGAGACTGGTTTTCTAGGAATGGTCGATTTGATTGCCCCGGATGGCAAAGGGCAAGGAATTGAACTGACAGATGTGCAGTAGGAGATTAAGAGAGAGGAAGGAGTTCAGTAGATGATGAGTGCAATGATTCTTTAATTAACATGGCTAAGAGTTCGAAGCCTAGAGAAATGAGTGGAACAAGAAGGGTAGCACAGACAGAGTCTGAGATGCGGGAAAGAGATCCAGTGAGAAGGAGCTAAGCGCGACATGTAGACACTCCCAAATGCAGTTTAGTATTTGGGATTACCGGCTAAAAGAAGGCAGGCTGCTAAGTTGAATTCATTACTCCTCGGCTCACGGTAGTTCTACCTTTTTATGGATCAAAATAGGATTCTTTCAATCGGAGCTAGACCGATGGGATTGAAGAGATAGGGCGAGAGAAAGCCGCTTCTTCGTAACCACGATCTGCAAATGAGAACTATTTGTTTAAGGAGGATCCGGCCTCTCTAATTGATCAAAGGCCCTCTGACGCTGGGTCGGATCGGAATCTATCTGTCTTTCTACGCGACAAGGGATGCCCCGGAGATGATTCCCAAGAAATGCAGCAAAGCAAGTCGTCTTTGGTTTGGAGCGAAATTCCGGATATATAGGCTTCATCGAGTGCCTTACCGGAAAGCGACGATATAAAGGAAGGGCTCTTTAGCTTGCTCCGACAGAGTGGGGTATGGTAGCTGCGAGACCTGCTCAACCATAACATTGGGGATGTAGGTCCAGCCGAGACTATGTTCTACTGACCAAGTGCAGTTGCCTCAATAGAAATGTTTTCCCCGGAAGTAATGGATCAAAGACGGAATCTTTCTCATTAGATCGGCGAAGATGCCTGACCAAGTAAGTCGGGTTTAGATCTTTGGTCAATCAATCCGCTAAGCCATTGCTTTCTATTTCTTTCGGACTTGGCCGATGAACAATTCACCTCGATTCTTCCTTTTTGCTAAGAATCAAGGACTGAATCGTCAATGGATAAATAGGATTCTCTTTTTTCGAGCCTCTCCTTTATATAAAGCTATTCCAGTCAGAGACTGTCTCCCAAGAGCCCAAAGTCTTCGACTAATTGGAGCAAGAGCAGCGAGAGCAGCAAGAAGGGTTTATGTACACGCCGAAGTAACTTAACTTTGTGTACTAATTTCGTCCTTTGGAGGTAGCATATATGTAGCAGCCTCTTCCAATCCACGAGTGGAGTCCGGATCCAAGCTAAGGCTATCTGGGGAGGGCCAACCTTAGTGAGCAGCTTATCTAACCTATTAAGATAAAAGCAGAGGTCTTGCTCATGGATTCAGTTGAGAAGCTCTCGGAAAAAACATCAATCCGTGGATATAAATAACCCAAAGGCTTCCACCGGCTCCCCATTTCGTTATCATTCATATTGAGTGACATAGCCCATTTCGTTAACAAATAGGGGGTGGCATCAGAAAGATCACCCGATCGAGGAGTTTTCTTTGCGCCACTCGAAGACCCACCAGGTCGACCAGGAAAAAGCTCAAATTTGACCCTTAACAGTCATAATACCATCACCTATGGTAGCGTGACCAAGGTCCTTCTATCTTCCTAATGTCTCATTAGAGTGATAGGGGAATTCCAAAGCTTGAATGAAGTGATTGGCGGATTCCTTATTTCGTCAGCTTTACGCCCCTTCAACAGAATCTGCCGTTAAGTCTTTCTTTGGCGGGCACGCTGTCCTTGTCCTTGATTCAAGAGGTTGCGGGCAGGGGCTTGAAAGGAAGGGAAATTGCCTTATTAAAGAAAGGAGGATATGGGAGGAATAGCTCATTAGATCCATTTCACTTCGAACTCCAAGTCTTAAGCAAACTGGCATCTACCTTTCCTTGCTCTGCAGCCGTATCCGGGGAAGGGATGAAAAGGGCGAAGTGATGCCAAGAAGAAGCTCTTTGAAAGCTAGAAGAGAAGCAGCTTTTCTTTGTGCCAACAACCCTCTTTTCTTCAGTCCCAGCAATTGAAATGGGCCTTTTTCCATGACATGATTCGGTGTGTGTATTCAATTACAGCTGATGCTTTGGTAGATGTCTTTTCGAAAGTTTTCTATAACGGGGATCCATTCTATACTTGAGGCTGCTAATAGTTCTCCTTCTACTTTAGGGATATTCCCGGATCAGCCAAAAGAGGAGATTATCCTTCTGTACCTTGAACCTAGCTCCCATCACCATGCCCAGTTTGTGCACAATTTGGATGAACAAAGTGTGCAATGCGTGGAGTGAGATCACTACGATACCTTTTTTCAATTGATCTAGTGAACATAGGCTTCGAGTGCCTACCAGTTGGTCGGCTAGACTATGACTGAGTCAAGCGGACACCTGCTAATCTGCGCTTCCATTCGCCATAACATAGACCTAAAGCCAAGCCATCGACGAAGAACCTATCACCACAGTTGTTGTCCTCCCCCGGCCGCTAGTCACTGCTCTTATTCTATTCCCGTTAACTCTTTCTTTGAACCGACTTCTTTTCACACTTTGCCTTCTACCTTAAGCTCTCACTCCTAGCGTGCTAAGCCGACTCAGTAAACAGATTCGCTAGTTGGGTCAATTGGCACTCTTTCAATTATCCGTATTGCAACGTGACGTATACTTTAACCTTCCCCATACATTTCGAACCTCCGAAAGTCGCAAACCTGTCTGTCCTGTTGGGAAGGCAGGACGAGAACTATAGTATAGGACGGGAACTGCAGTGCTCTAATTGCTCCCTTTCCCTATGGTGGGTATTGTCTTCATTCGGTGGCGGCATCCTTTCATTATTATGCCGGATTGGCTTCTCCATTTCCGGTGGCATAATATTTCCTTGTTGGCATATTCTTCTTTTCATCTTTCTAGCGTACGGTGAGAGCGTTCCCGTGTGAGGCACTAGTGGAAGTCGGCTTTGGAGATCGTAGAGATTCTTCTTTCGGCTGTATAAGCGAGAACTGATATACAGCAAGAGGGCAAGGCAGGAAATTCCTCATTCCAAAAGACTTAAATGAAATATTTGTACAGCAGGTCCCTTTTCCGGTTGTGGCGGACAGGCCTGAGAGATTCCCTTTTGTATTCTCTTTTTAGTCCCAGTTGTAGCCTTCGTGACTTAATCTAGATACCGGTGCGGTGGTTAGGAAGCGTCCATTCAAATTAGTAGCTTGTTGAGAAGCAAGTCACAATCGGGTAACGAATCTTTTCCAGAAGGACTGAAAGAGGGCAACCGAATGAAAAGGGGCTGAGCTGAAGGGAAAAGAGAGTCCGCGTGGCCCTAGCAAAAACGAGGATTCAGACTTTAAGCTTTTGAGAACCGTCAAATCGAATTCATAACACCTGTAATAAAAAACATTTTTTAGCGATATTTCGGTGCCAGCTTTTTTGGTAAGGACAACTGTGACACACGCCCGGTCTTTCGACCGACGTTATAACTTACCTTATCCTTTCCTGTTTTTGTATTTACTGAGTCACTCATCTTTCCAGGCTTTTCTTTCTTAGGCTTTCTTAGCATTTGTTTAAGATTCTCTCTTCTTTAGCTTCCTTATCCTGAGCTAATAGTCCTTGTCCTTACTATATATTATTTATGATTGCTAGCAGTAAACAGAGAAGATCCCATACATGCAGTTAACTTGAAAGAACCTCTTGCTTCACTTCAAGATGGGATTTGCTTAGCCAGTGCTTCGACTGCCTTTCCGGACTCTGTCGATGGTATGCTTTATAGCTCCGGTCCGCACATAGTATAGCAATATAAGATAAGGCTTGGTAGCACGGTTGGTAGTAGGGTTACGGTCTTATTGTTATTATTATTATACGAAAGCGAATCGGCTCTTTCCGTCTCGCATAAGAGGTCCTGTCTCTTTTCTGCCGGAAAAGTCAGAAAGTCAAGTGCTAACGTGCTGCTCCCATTCCTCCACCAAGAGAAAGCCTAAGAGAAGACCATGCTACCAGTCCTAGCTGGCACCGAAGCCAAGGGAAAGCATTTGAACAAGAGGAATGAAAGAAGAGCTTATTCGTATTCAATGCTAGCCGACCCAGCCTCCCAGATCCGCATCAGCGAGTGGTGTGACGACGACCAAGCCGAAAGACAGATCTCATCACAGCACTTGTAGTAACCCTCCTTTTCCCACCTCTTCGCCTCGAGTCTGATAGTACTAAAAGGGTTTGCTGCTCTTCTTCTTCTTTCTGAAAGATAGCTATTCTTCGCCTCTCGAAAGAGGCTACGTACCTGTTAAACGATAAGCGCTACGCTTTTCCCTAGGGCTTTCACTTCTTGTCTACAGCAGTTCAAGTACGAGAGAATGAATTCCTCTAGCTAAGTTCCCTGTCGAGAGGGAAGAGAGGAGAAGTGACTTCGGGACTTAAGGTAGTTCAGTCACCCTCAGGTCATAATAGAGTCTAGTATGACATCGGTAGGAAGATAATGCAGCTAAGCCAAGACTTGCTTCTGAGGCATTTCAGACTTTACTTGCTGTTGCCGATATGATCTTTTCTCTTGTTGAAGAAGTGGAGTTTTGCTGTTATCGTAGATAAGAGTTACGGAATTGATAGAGCGGAACCCAATCCCTAGCTAGGTTTGAAGACGCTCGACCAGAGGTTTGCTCGAGCATCTTCATCCCTCTGGTCGAGTATCTCCGCTCCTTACTTCTCTTGTTGCTTCTGGCCTTCCCGTTAAACTCATCTCTTTAGACTGCTTACCCGGTAAGGGCAGCCTTGCCTTTCCTGGTTTTAGAGTCAGCATTACCGCTCTTTGCTTTTCCTTTTAGAGAATCGACTGTGAACTCTGGTCATGGCATGGGAAGCTGTGCTATCCTTCCTTATTATTTATATTATATAAGTAGTTTTGATCCCCGCTAAAGGTAAGCAGGGGAGATCTTTGAAGAGCATCCAATCCTGATCTTTTCACTTTCGAGATCGAAGAATCATAGCTATCAGTGCATTAGCAAAGCAGACCCAGAAAGAGAGAGTTCTTCTTTTGCAAGAATGGGCATTACCGCAGCTTTGACTCTGTTGCAGGTATGAAGTGAGTTCCATACCATGAAAAATGGAAATGGCTATCAGTTCTGACTCTCCTGACCCGAGGTAAGTAGTTCGGCTAAGCCGGAAGAAAGAAATGTGAGAGTTTAGCCTATTAATTCACTTGACTTTAGGGAAGCCGGTTAAATGCTTTGCTTTGTGAGGGAAAAGCGGGCACAGCTCACGCACGGCACAAGAGGCAAGGAACTTTCAACAGGCATGGACGGAAGTATACCCCTCCTTTTGAGGGTGAATGTCGGAAATCGTCTTCCCGGATCACCTTTGATGGACATGAAAAAGGATCCGCTAGGCTGTCTTACATGTCCCCAAAAGCTAAAGGGCTCCTTTCCTTCTTGATGTCGCTGATGCGCCTTTAAGAGTTCTCGTTCTACTTCCTGTTAGCTGGTAGAGTATGAACTACGACCGAAGGGATTGGTACAATCACGAATCTTTTGTTTGCTTTGTTTACAGCTGGCCTTACTTAAATAGGAGTTTCTGCTTCTAGCTAGCTTGCTTTGGGCAGAAAGACCTCGGGAAAGAAAAGATAAGGCAATTTAGTTCTCATCCGCCCTTGCCTGCGAGCCTAGGAGCAGCTTCACCTTGCGTCTGCTAACCGCTGCTAAAAAGCTAGTGACCTGTAATCCGATGCTACCACCAGACTAGCCGGTATACTATAGAATTCAGTGAACTGAACCCGAAACCACGCTGCCAAAGAAAAGTAAGCCTAAACCTCTCAACCCCCGAGTCCGGGGCAAAGGTTACGTTCCCTAGGTTCCCCTCTTTCCCCCTTACTTCATGTTTTCTGTCTTCTTTTGTGGATTCCAACTGAATTGTCATCTTTCCCGCCTTCCCTAAAAGCAGCGCCAAGGCTTTGGTTTCTTGGCTCAAGATATTATTATTCCCCTAGTAGTCTGACTGCTCTTTCTCTCAAGCGAAGTGCTTCTCGGGACAAAGGGCAGAAGGGAAGGTAGCTCGTGATTCTCGTCTCGGTCTTCTCGAAAGGTAGTTGAGTTCCTTCAACAGCTAACTCGATGGGACTTGGGAAAGACATAATGAATTTCCTTTTTGCCTGGTATTGAATCAATGGCTAATGCTATGTCCGGACCGCCTTTCGCTTAGTTGTCCTTTCTACTATCACTTCCTTTAGCAGTTCCGGAACATCTATAGTATGCTTTAATGTCGGCAAATTGATCAAGCGGGCTGGGAGTAATTAATAATTGAAACTCCTCTTCCGGATTAACTTTTTTTTCATGCTTTATTCCGGGGGTGTTTTGGGCCGATGAGGGAGTCTGAGGCTTCGGCGAAGGAAAGAAAGTAAAGGAAAGGAATAACAATTAATTGCTCAAAGACCGGCTCCGGGGCTAGCGAAGCTGCTTATCCTTTGTGTATCCGTTTGCGTCAGCATTGGCTTCAGACATAGGAAGGAGTTGACTGATTCTCGATGGTTGCACCGCTTAATCGTGCTTTCTATTCCTATTCATAAAAGAAGAAGAGAAGGAAGGGCTTTAGCCCAATATTCACTCAACGCCAAAGAAAGCTTCTAAAACAAGGTAAAAACTTCACGGATTTCATCAGGATTAATAGTCATAGGAAAGGTACACTCAAACGAAGAAAAGATCTTTGTTGCAAGGTCACCATAACCATAGTTCTATTTTCAATTAGACTGTTTACTACATTACTTCCTGAAAGTGTGCCCTCTGAGGGGAAGGGGTTAGGGAATAGGGGTAGGAAGGACCTTTTATGGATATAATTCATGTTCGGTTCTCCACTCAACAAGCACTGGATTAGCTTCCGGCGGAATCCGCTTGGAAGGCCCTGGCCTTCAATTGAGACAAGAGATGATGCACGCTGAACTAGGATGCTTGGAAATGGCGTACTTCTTTTATGACACCTGGCACAAATAGCGTAGAGTGCCGCCTGCTACTACAGTGTATTAGAGTTCGAGCAAAAGCAAATTCCGAGTTTTCGCGGGAAGAAGTATGGTTTCGGACAGCTCATGATGAACTATTTCATCCTTCTCCATCCGAATCCGTCTCAGTTCCAGGTATTGAAGCGAAAGATGACTCGACCGGAGGAAGAGGCCACTCGGGGAGATCTTATCCACATAAGTCTAAGTGGTGGAGGTATCAGCCCTGGCATGAAGGCCTACGATTAGAATAGAATGCTGACTTCTAGTTCCGGCTCTTGATGAGCCTGTGGTCTACCCAAAAGTATAAGGGAGAAAGGGATCAGAATGAAAGTACGAACCAATATGTAAACAACCACAACGGGTCATGATTTCAGCGAAGAACTGGGATTTCATCCCCGCGATTTTCCCTGGGAAAAGAAATGCTTTAAATAAGCTTTAACCTCAGGATCAATGCAATTTTATCCCGACTAGAAAGATTCCCCTTCTGTGCAATTCCCGTGAATAGTGTCCCCCCACCATCAAAGAGAATCAATAACATCTTCTCCTAGTAGGAAGTCGGTTTCGAAGCAGTATGAAAAGACAGAGTCAAGAAAGGTTGTGAGCAGTCTCAAGGGAAGCCCGAATAGCAGATAGTTTGAACGGTGGAAAGCAGCCTAGGAAAGATTTCCCCAGGTAGGATATATAGGATTCTATAAGCGAGCACGAGGGTAGCGGGGAATCGGCGAACTAGCAGTGGTGCCTTCGTTCAATGCCTTAAATCCATGTTCATAAATCAAGATTCAGCGAAGGAGCAGGTGACTCCGCCGCTACTTCTTTTCTAACTTTCAATGGGTGATGCAATTGCTCAACGAATACTTCTCAACAAATCCTTTTTTAATAGAAATTCCATAGAAGAAGAAGAGTTCAATTAGTCCAATAGTTAGAGTTGCGAACTGCACTTGAGTCTAAGTCCAGAATTCCCGTTGTTTCATCGGCGGGAAGTGCTCCAGTAGTAGAATAGTCAGTCTTCTAGCAGATTGGTAGGAGAGTCGCTTAGATAGTATGCCTCGACCTCTCTCACAGTAGGGATGCTCTAAGGTTCGAATTCCTATCTCTGCTGGTGATCATCTTCTTTGTCCCGGTATAGAACTTCTCATCGAGTGCTTTCTTTCTCCATTGAAGTTCACCCTCATCTTCCTTCCCCACCCGGAGCGGTCCGACAAGTTGAGACGAAAGATGTGAAACTTCATTCCAGTGAGATTGGGTTAGTGCTTGTAGAATTGGAGAGCAAGATGGGCTTTGTGCCCTAGGAGATCTGATATGGATATTGTATATAATAATACAATAATTTACGGTATTTACAGAATGATATACAGCTAATAGTGCTCAGTCTACGAGAGGATTGCCCGTCTTGTTGGTTTGAGTTTGAACCGAGCGTGGAAAGAATTGAATTGCTTATCATTGAAAAGAAATGGATCAAGAAATAGCGTATTTTAGAATAAAAGAAATCGGAAAGGCTGAAAAGAGCCTTCTTGCTTGCTTGTCTAGCTCTGCTGCTCGTAAAGGGCTAGATCCATAACACTCACACCTGGCTACTCGCTCTGTTGCGGATTTAGCTTCAGTGTCCGTTTCGACTGATTCTTTAGTTGAAGCTACTGATGCCCTATACTGACCAGCTCCTTTCCTTCTCTAACGTTTGACGTATGATAAGCATTGCTTTGCTTCTTTCTTTGCTATGAGAGTGAAAGCTGCTCAGAAAGGTCTTGCTTTTCCTATTACCGAATCGACTGCTGTGTACATCCCCAGCCAATAAGAGAAGAGGAGTGGGTACCAGACTCGCTAAGAGGAGAT
Source organism: Sophora flavescens (assembly GCA_030762895.1). Classification (NCBI taxonomy): domain Eukaryota; kingdom Viridiplantae; phylum Streptophyta; class Magnoliopsida; order Fabales; family Fabaceae; genus Sophora; species Sophora flavescens. Next base: position 59,407 of record JAUPTC010000300.1, read on the forward strand.
AACAGTGGCTCTGCGCCCCTAACTACTGAAGACCTTAAAGAGGTGGTTGAGTAAGGCATAGATCGCTGATTCTCTTAATTTCATTCTTTGAAACTACACGCTAGACTACCCTCTATTTTAATAGTAAGATTTTATATTATTGGCTATTGGCACTTCTATAGAATAGAAAGAAGGTCTTGAAGAGCCTCGTCAAAAGTACGCCCAAAGACTTATTTCCTTTAAGCAGAGACCCTTTTTCTGTGGGGGCCAGTCTTTCAGTAATTTCCGAGGGCAATAAAAAAGTTCTTTATAGGTTCACGAACACGACCCGGCAATCGATTTCCTACAACCCCATGGAATCTCATTCATTCAAATTGTATAAAAAGAAAGAAATCGGATGAGACTTTCATTCTTACTATTCGTATTATCGTAGTAGAAGTAAGAAAGCTGATTTACTAATCAGTTTATTCGCCATGTTAGGAGGAAGGGGATGGTCGATGGAAAGAAAAAGAAAGAGCTTTGAATGCAGCCTCCCCCCCCCTTTGGGAATATGAACCAAAAATTGCCCGTCTCCCCTCCTCCATCTTTTTTTATCCCTCCCCCCTCTCCCCCCCCCCCCGAGTCCTTGGTAGAGGCTTATTGAATGTCCGAACTCCCCTCCTCTCTTTTTTTTTTTTTCTTCCCCCCCCTCCCTCCAAAAAAAAAAATATATATATTAAATACAAAGAAAAGGGAAGGGGGGGGGGGTATCATATATAAGAAAAAGCTTGACGGAGTGACCTTTCTCGATTTCAACAAGCCGATGGTGATCTCACGGGAATCTCGCTTTGTCAGTGTAGAGTGGATATAACGCCGACAGCATGCAGCTGATAATCAAGACAGAGATATAGAAAATGTTAAGTGAACCCATAAAAATGACTTAAATAAACTTAGCACGCCCAAAATAAGAGTAAAGCTCCCGCCCTTAATAAGAGGCTTAAGTTATCGGTTCGAATCCGATAAAGGGCTTTCGGGTGTTCCAAACACTCTTTTTTTTTCGGTATGCCGCTCCGCGGGTAAGGAGTGCCAGGGACGAGCGGAGCGATAATCCAATCAATCTCAGAATGCAAACTAAACTCGTACTATATGGTCATCAACGCTTAGTGATATGGATTTTATCATGGATACTGATTTGCCTTCCTTCCATTCTTCCGCTTCTTCCACTAGTTCTTCAACTTTGTCCGACGCGCAAAGTGCTGCACCGACTTAGCCCCCTTATTTCATCAAATTTGTAATGAATACAACAGGTGTGTGCATGAAGCCGGGAAGGTATTACCCCCGGAATGGACCATACCTGACCTTGTTCGGACAATGTTTGGGGATGAAGCTATTCAGCACGGATTTCCTGACGGATGCCTACTATGAGTGTGCTGTTATGTGGCACTCATAGTTGGGATGCGAGGAGCTGCTGAATTTGCTCGATCCTAATCAACTATGTTTTTAGTATGAAGTAGTGGCTGAGATGGGTGGAAGGCGGCACGCCAGGTGAGAGCTATCGCTAAGGTCAGAAGGAGATGCATTTCTGGTACTGGTAGTACTGGACAAGCTCTCAGGGGAATAATCTCTTTCTTCTTTCTTCCTTTTTCCCATGACGACTAGGAACGGGCAAATCAAAAATTTCACTTCGAATTTCGGACCTCAACATCCTGCTGCTCATGGTGTTTCACGATCAGTATTGAAATGAACGGAGAAGTGGTGGAACGTGCGGAACCACATATTGGATTACTCCAGTGCGGCACGAAGCCGCTGACGCCGAAAGTCGCTCCTATGCCGCTAGCTATGCCCCTGCTTGGTCCCCGGCACGGTGGAGGTCCCGTAGCGCGTCATGAGCACCGGGCTAAGGGGGCGGTTGAGCAACACAAGCGAACCGCCCTGCCTTACTACAACATAAGGACAGAAGGAGAAGGTTGTGAAGGTGGCCTCGTTATCCACACCTCCGGTCAGATGAATGGAGGACCGACCGACCGGGTTTTCATGAGCGTTGGCGGGTCCTGGAGTGCCTGTCAAGGGCGCTAGCGCATACCCGGGGTGATCATCACCACCTGCACCTCACATCTCAGCTTTGTGGAACGTGTAACTGCCTGCTGTCTCATTCAACTACATTTGTTCTAATCCATAGCCTAACAGAAGCCATGGCAGCGGGGACAACCCGCCCATACAGCCAGCGGGAGGATGGCACTACTGGCAAAGACCGTCGGCGAAAACGCCGCAGGCGCGAGCGTAGGCTGCCTGTGCCGGGGAGCATAGCATAGGTAGGAAGGGCCTGGACGGTGGAAGAGCCAGGGGGCCGGGTCATTTGACGGAAATGG
>JAUPTC010000301.1:0-61718 GCA_030762895.1 Sophora flavescens
TAGTGCTTACAACATTGGCACAACTCCCACCATCAATGATTAGAGAACATACCTTTCCTTGAACTAGACATCTAGAATGAAAGATATTCTCCCTTTGGCTTGCTTCATGATCCTTCACTTGACTTCCCAAAAGCCTTCTTACCATGAATAAGTCTCCCTCCAGAATTTCTTCTCCTTTTTCACTCTCCTCCTCACTTGAAGCTTCGCTTTGTGAGACCACTTCACATTTCTTGCCACCATTGTCCTCTTTGTTGGGCATTGGGATGCAATATGCCCATGGCCTAAGCATTTGAAACACTTCACATCACGGCTCCTAGAACTTGTTTCCATTGGCTTCTTTCCTTGAGGGGTGCTCACGGCCTCTTTAGAAAATGGTGCACCCTCCTTCTTTGAATCTTCCTTCCAATTTGAGGATGGAAATTTGGAAGGTTAAGAAGAAGAATATTTGAACTTCCTCCTCTTAATTTGTTGCTCCACCTTAATCGCTTGTTGAACCAAATCTTCAAGCTCCACATAATTTTGTAACTCCACTATGTCTTGAATATCTTGATTTAAGCCATGTAAGAACCTTGCCATGGTAGCTTCCCTATCTTCTTTAAAATTTGACCTAAGTAAGGCCAACTCCATCTCCTTGAAATATTCATCAACACTTTTGGTCCCTTGGGTAAGCCTTTGTAACTTGTTGTGAATGTCCCTTTGATAATGATTTGGGACATATCTCTTCCTCATGACAAATTTCATCTCCTCCCAAGTGTCTATGGGCTCTCTTCCATGTCTTCTCCTTTCTTTTTGTAATTGGTCCCACCACACAAGGGCATGTTCCTTGAACTCAAGGGCGGCTACTTTCACCTTCTTGCTTTCATTGTATGAATTACAATCAAAGACTTGTTCTATTTTTAGCTCCCACTCCAAGTAAGCCTCCGGATCATTCTTCCCAATAAAGGGAGGAACCTTGATTTTGACCCCTTCAAGTCCACTATCACGTCTCTCTCCCCTATGTCCTCCTCCTCTATGTCGTCCTCCTCTAGGCCTTACTCTTTCACTATCATAGTCACTTGAATCGTCACGGTGTAGGTGAGCAAGTTGTCGATCATAATTGGCTTGCATTTGCTCCAATTGCCTTTGAAGAGCTTGGACTTGATTGGTCATCCTAGTTTGAAGAGTGGCTGACCTTGGAGATAATGGTGGACTATCTTCATGGGCTGCCATCATTTGGACACAATATCAAAAGATAACAAGAAATTATAAAATTCCTCACTACACTCCCTCACTTGTGCACACAAATGTATTTCACTCAATTGGCTTTTTCCACACAAGATGTAATTTTCACTCTTGCCTTTTTCCACTCAATTGTTCCCTTTTAGGTCTTAGAGGAGTCAACCACGTTCCACACAAAAATCCAAAAATCAAGAAACAAAAATCACAAAAACTTATCAAACAAGGAAAAAAAAAAGAAAGGCTAGAAAGGAGAAACCTTGAGAATAATGAAACAAGAAAGAAGGGATTTTTTTTATTGAACACCAATTGCCCAAATAGAACTTTGTCTCTTCTCTTTTCTCACTATTTCATGCGCCACTTCACTATATATATATATTTTTTGAACTTTAATGAGAAGAGAAATATTAATTGAAAACTTGAAGCTTTGGGGCAGAAACACAACAAAAAAAACGAAAATTCCCTTCAACAAGATCAAGTGTTAATTTTTTTTGTTTTTTTTTTTGTTTTTGTTTTTGGGTTTAAAAAGAAGAAAAGAAGAAAGGTAGAAGAAGAAGAGCAAACTCAGAAAATTCAACCAAAGCCTAAGCTTTGATACCACTTGATGACAACCAAATGGTGAGGTTGCCTTGTTGACGATCTTTTTGGTTGAATTTTAACAATTAATTTGCGGAACAATTTTGAGATTAAAATAAAGGGAAGAAAAGAAACAAATGGATGGGGAATAGAGATGGTGATGGCGCCACAAACAAAGAGTTTGATAAGCCAAGGAAGTTCGCCACAAGAATCTTGGATTCTTGATAAGAACAAGATGGCTCTACCAAGAACCAAGGAGAACAAGATTCTCACAAAAGGATTTCAATCCAAAATAATATCCAAATTATTATTCATGTGTTGGGGGGGCATCTTACATATAGAGGAATGGCCTAAGATCAATCCTCCCATAATCAATACAATTTAATGCAAAAGATTTCCCTCCCTGATTATGTGGAATCACACTTGTTTCTCAAATTAAAAGTGTAATCCCCCCATAATCAATACAATTTAATGCCAAAGATTCTCTAATAAACTTGTGTACATCATGGTAAGTAGTGGACTTGACCCAAAAAATATCACTAATGAATAGGGCCTAAACACACCAACCATTACACTTATTGAAAATAAAATAAACAACTAAAATTGGACTCTTCTTCATGATGCACGCCCCTCTTGTCACGGGTCCTTTAGTTGGATAATGTAAGTTAATAATTTGGGCTTCATTCCACCCAATCTTGCATTTGGGCTTGCTTCCATGATGAGACCCATAGTTTGACTTAACACTTGTTGGGCTTTCTTGGTTGTAACATTTGTCATTGGCCCACCAAGTCCTTGGCTAGCTTCTTGAACCATACTCCAAATTGTGCTCATATCACCATGGGATCATGACAAGTGGGTCATGGGTTAACCATGGGATCATGACAAGAGGGTAATGGGATAACCTTGGGATCATGACGTTAGTGTCATGGGATAACCACAGGATCATGGCAAGTGGGTCATGGCTTTACCATGGGATCATGACAAGTGGGTCCTGAATTAACCATGGGATCACAACAAGAAGTTTTGGGGTTACCATGTGATCATGGCAAGAGGGCCTTGGGTAACCATGGGATCAATGCAAGAGGGTCATAGGTTAACCATGGGATCATGGCGTCAGGGTCATGACAAGATGTTCATGTGTTAACCATTGGATTATGGCGTGAGGGTCATTCCTTAACCATGGGAACATTGCGTGAGGGACATGGGTTAATCATGGGATCATGGTAAATGGTTCATGGGTTAACCATCGGGTTATGGCATCTCGGTCATTGTTAGCCATGGGATCATGGTAAAAGGGTCATGGGTTAACCATGTGATCATGACAAGAGGGTCATGGGTTAACCTTGAGATCATGACGTTAGGGTCATGTGTTAACCATGGGATCATGGCGTCAATGTCATAGGTTAACCATGGGATCATTGCAAGAGGGTCATGGGTTAACCATGGGATCATGTCGTCAGATTCATTGGTTAAGTTTCGGATCATGGCATGAGGGTCATGGGTTAGCCTTATGATCATTGCATGTGGGTCATGGGTTACCCATGGGATCATGGCGTGAGGGTCATGGGTTAACCATAGGATCATCTCGTCAGGGTCAAGGTTTAACCATGGGATCACGACAAGTGGTTCATGTGTTATCCTACTGATCAAGGCAAGTGGGTCATTGGTTAACCCTAATTATTGTGTGAAGGTCATGGATTAACCATGGGATCATGGCAAGACAGTCATGGGTTAACCATAGGATCATGGTAAAAGGGTAATGGGGTAACCATGGGATCATGGTAGGACGGTCATGGGTTAACCATAGGATCATTGTAAGAGGTCATAGGTTAACCATGGGATCACGACAAGTGGTTCAAAGGTTAACCATGGGATCATGACTAGAGGGTCAAGGGTTAACCATGGGATCATGACAAGAGGGTTAGGGGTTAACCATTGGATCCTGGCATGAGGGTCATGGGTTAACCACGGTGTCATGGCGTGACGGTCAAGGGTTAACCATGGGATCACGACAAGAAGGTCATGGGATAACTTTGGGATCATGGCAAGTGGATCGTGGGTTAACAATGGGATCATGTTGAGTGGTTCATGGTTTAACCATGGGATCATGGTGTAAGTGTCAACGGTTAACTATGGGATCACGGTGTGAGGGTCATGGGTTAACCATGGGCTCATGTCGTTAGGGTCATGGGTTAATCATAGGATCATGACAAATGGAACATGGGTTAACCATGGGATCATGGCAAGTGGGTCATGGGTTAAGCATGGAATCATGGCAAGTTGGTCCTTGATTAACCATGGGATCAAAACAATGGGTTGGGTTAACCATGTGATTATGGCAAGAGGGTCATGCGTTAACCATGGGATCATGGCGTCAGGGTCATGGGTTAACAATGAGATCATGGCAAGAGGATCAAGGGTTAACCATGGGATCATGGTAAGAGGGTCATGCGTTAACCTTGGGATCATGGCGTGAGGGTCATGGGTTAACCATTTGATCATGGCGTTAGGGTCATGGGTTAACCATGGGATCATGGAAAGTGGGTCATGGGTTAACCATGGGATTGTGGCAAGTTGGTCATAGGTTAAGCATGGAATCATGGCAAGTGGGTCCTGGATTAACCAGGGGATCACGACAATGGATTTTTGTTTAACCATGCTATCATGGAAAGAGGGTCATGGGTTATCCAAGGGATCAATGCAAAAGGGTCATGGGTTAACGATGGGATCAATGACGTCAAGGTCATGGGTTAATCATGTGATCATGACAAGGGGATCATGGGTTAACCATGGGATCATGCAAAGGGGGTCATGTGTTAACCCTGGGATCATGGCAATTTGGTCTGGTGTTAATCATGGGATTATTGTGTGAGGGTCAAGGGTCAACCATTGGATCATGGCGTGAGGGTTATGTGTTAACTATGGGATCATGTCAAGAGGGTCATGGGTTAACTGTGGAATCATGGCGTGAGGGTCATGGGTTAACCATGGGATCATGGCAAATGGGTCATGGGTTAACCATGGGATTATGGCGTCCGGGCCATGGGTTAACCATGGGATCATGGTAAACGGGTCATGGGTTAACCATAGGATTATGACAAGGGGGTCAAGGGTTAACCTTGGGATCATGACGTTAGGGTCATGGGATAACCATGGGATGATGGCAAGTGGGTCATGGGTTAACCTTGGGATCATGGAAAGTGGGTCATGGGTAAGCAAAGAATTACGACAAGTGGGTCCTGGATTAACCATGAGATCACAGCAAGGGGTTTTGGGGTAACCATGTGATCATGGCAAGAGGGTCTTGGGTTAACCTTGGGATCAATGCAAGAGGGTCATGGGTTAACCATGGGATCATTGCATGATGGTAATGGGTTAACCATGGGATCATTGCGTTGGTGTGATGTGTTAACCATGGGATCATGGCCAGTGGGACACGGGTTATCCATGGATTATGGGTGGCAGGAAAAAATCCAAGGAAGGAGGCCCATTGGTCCAATGGACCCACGGGCACCACCCGATTCTGGCCAAACAGTGCCGTCTCGTCCACTTTTCCTATTTTCGAAGTATTTTCTCCGCATCATAATTACCAGGACAGGTGCGGCTCTCTGACAGTCGTTTTCCCATATTTTTTAAAATTCATTTGACAGTGTTTCCAACTTTTCCAGCATCTTCCGGTGGGTCTTTATGTTGGGGTTTGGTGTTTCTGCGGTTCGGAGGGCCCCGCACCGCCGACCGGCGGGGGCACTCGTTTGAGGCTGTTTACGGTCTCCCACCTTCGGTGTTTCGGTGACCCCGGCTTTCCGGAGCCATGCTCTGGGTCGGCCAGTACAGTTGTTGGGAAAAAGAGGTGCAACACGAGGACATCCCAGGAGGTCACCCATCCTAGTACTAATCTCGCCCAAGCACGCTTAACTGCGGAGTTCTGATGGGAACCGGTGCATTAGTGCTGGTATGATCGCACCTGTTAGTCTACGCGCGATCAAATCCTTTATACGCTTACTTACCGCGAAGTGCCGAGCTTCCGTTACCCCTCGGGTTCCGGTCAGGCTCCGCTTCCGGATGGGACTTCCGATAAATCAGGGACATGTTAGTAATTACCAGATTTATTTTCACGTGCTCCGAATGACCTGAATTTTGGCAGGGTGGTAGGAAAAAATACAAGGAACGAGGCACCCGATTCTGGCCAAACGACGCCGTCTCGGTCACTTTTCCTATTTTCGAAGTATTTTCTCCCCATCATAATTACTAGGACGGGTGCAGTTTTCTGACAGTCGTGGTCCCATATTTTTAAAAATTCATTTGACACTGTTTCCAACTTTTCCGGCATTTTCCGGTGGGTCTTTATGCTGGGGTTTGGCGTTTCCGCGGTCCGGAGGGCCCCGCACCGCCGAACGGCGGGGGCACTCATTTGAGGACGTTTAGGGTCTCCCGCCTTCGGTGTTTTGGAAACCCCGACTTTCCGGAGCCATGCTCTGGGTCGGCCGATAAAGTTGTTAGGAAAAAGAGGTCCCACACGAGGACTTCCCAGGAGGTCACCCATCCTAGTACTCCTCTCGCCCAAGCACGCTTAACTGCGGAGTTATGATTGGATCCGGTGCATTAGTGCTGGTATGATCGCACCTGTTAGTCTACGCGCGATCAAATCCATTATACGCTTACTTACCGCGACGTGCCGAGCTTCTGTTACCCCAAGGGCTCCGATCAGGCTCCGCTTCCGGATGGGGATTCCGAGACATCAGGGACATGCTGGTAATTACCAGATTTATTTTCAGGTGCTCCGAATGACCTGAATTTTGGCAGGGTGGCAGGAAAAAATCCAAGGAACGAGGCCCATTGGTCCGCTAGGCCCAATGCCACCACCCGATTCTGACCAAACGGCACCGTCTCGGCCACTTTTCCTATTTTCGAAGTATTTTCTCCGCATCATAATTACCAGGACAGGTGCAGCTTTCTGACAGTCGTGGTCCCATATTTTTTAAAATTCATTTGACACTGTTTCCAACTTTTCCGGCATCTTCCGGTGGGTCTTTATGCTGGGGTTTGGAGTTTCCGCGGTCCGGAGGGCCCCGCACCGCCCATCGACGGGGGCAGTCGTTTGAGGCCGTTTACAGTCTACCGCCTTCGGTGTTTTGGCGACCCCGACTTTCCAAAGCCATGCTCTGGGTCGACCGATAAAGTTGTTGGGAAAAAGAGTGCAACACGAGGACTTCCCTGGAGGTCACCCATCCTAGTACAACTCTCGCCCAAGCACGCTTAAATGCGGAGTTCTGATGGGATCTAGTGCATTAGTGCTGGTATGATCGCACCTGTTAGTCTACGCGGGATCAAATCTTTTATACGCTTACTTACCGCGACGTGCCGACCTTCCGTTACCCCTCGGGTTCCGGTCAGGCTCCGCTTCCGGATGGGGCTTCCGATACATCAGGGAAATGCCAGTAATTACCAGATTTATTTTCACACGCTCCGAATGACCTGAATTTTGGCAGGGTGGTAGGAAAAAAATTCAAGGAACGAGGCCCATTGGTCCGTTGGACCCATGGGCACCCCTCAATACTGGCCAAACGGCGCCGTCTCGGCCACTTTTCCTATTTTCGAAGTATTTTCTCCGCATCATAATTACTAGGACGGGTTCGGCTTTCTGACATTCGTGGTCCCATATTTTTAAAAATTCATTTGGCACTGTTTCAAACTTTTCCGGTATCTTCCGGTGGGTCTTTATGCTGGGGTTTGGAGTTTCCCCGGTCCGGAGGGCCCCGCACCGCCGACCGGCGGGGGCACTTGTTCGAGGCCGTTTACGGTCTCTCGCCTTCGGTGTTTCGGCGACCCCGGCTTTCCGGAGCCATGCTCTGGGTCGGCCAGTAAAGTTGTTGGGAAAAAGAGGTGCAACACCAGGACTTCCCTGGAGGTCACCCATCCTTGTACTAATAAAGGGAAGAAAAAGAAACAAATGGATGGAGAATAGAGATGGTGATGGCGCCACAAACTAAGAGAGTTTGATAAGCCAAGTGAGGTTAAGCCACAAGAATCGTGGATTCTTGATAAGAACAATAGTTGGCTCAACCAAGAACCAAAGTGATATGATCCTAAAAAGGAGCATGTATATTTTCGGATCTATCCTGATGACCAAGCAAAATTATAGAAGAAGGTGAAATACAAAATTGGATAAGATGAGAAATGGGAGGTAGGCGCCACAAATCCAAGGGGATTTGATAAGCCAATGTGAGGTTCGCCACAAGAATCTTGGATTCTTGATAAGAACAAGGGTTGGCTCAATGAAGAACCCAAGAGAGAAAACACTCTCACAATTGGAATCAATCCAAAATGAACTAAAGTTATCATTCATCAGGTAATAGGTGTGTACATATAGCATAGGGAAGTAAAAACCAAAGGTCATCATAAGATGACATAAACTCCTAATAACTAGACATAACTCTCCACTAAGTGGTTATTAAAAAGAATATAACTATCCTACTTAAGAAAATAATAAAAGTGGTTCCATAACTACAAAGGAGTTACCTAGGCATGCAAGCCAAAGGTTGCTCTCCTTTGTAAGTTCAAAAACGTGCCAGCCACCATTCATAATGGGCCTTGCTCATTCATCAAGCTTGGTGTAGCCCAATTAACATATAACTCATTTAAGGTCCAGAATTCGTATTAAACTTGCAGCCCGTTTTCACCATGATAGAAGCCGAATTTGGTCAAGAGGCCTGAGATATGATTTGTAGATAATTCCCTAAGATTTCCAACTCACCAAAGAATGTATCAATCGGAGATTCGTAGCTCAAGATATGACCAATTCAAGCATACGGGTTCACCACAATGAAAATAAAATTTTCATCAAAATATTAATTTGGCCTCAAATTGGACATCATCCTTGGTTTGCATCATTCCCTCCTCTTGAAAAGAATTCGACCTCGAATTTATTGCCTTAAGGAGTCTTCTTTATCCTCCGGGTTCAAACACAACCATTTTGAATCCATGGGGCACCTCTCTTGGAATTGTTTCTTCAACTTCCTTCAAAATAGAGTCATCACCTCTAGGCAAAGAGTTTGCATTGGTAGTCAAACAAGCATCTTTACATAGAAAGATATATATAGGCTGCCTTGCCAACATTGCTCCCCTTCACCTTATTTTCCTTTGTAGGAAGACTCGCAATTCTTCTTTCAACCTTTGCCTCAATTTTTTTATTTTTATTTTCCCTTCAAAAAATGCAGTCTCCACCTTTTTCTCAACATCTTTTTCATTCTGTTTGTTTTCCTCCATTCCTTTTCTTCTACCTTTTTCTCATGGCTTTCTTTTTTATTACCTCTCCTTCTTTGCTTTCCTCATTCACCGAACACTCTTCTTTTATTGTTTTCTCGATCATTCTTTTTTTCTCACTCTCTCCTTTCAAGTACATTTGATCTTCATACACTTGTTTTGGTGACAATGATCCAATAGTAATTTTACGATTATTAAATACAAATGAGTACCTATTGTTGTAGACATCATATCTCGCTTGTTCGCTCAATCCTCCATGGACGCCCAAGTAACAAGTGCTTCGTTTCCATGGGCACCACATCACATAAAACGTCATCTTCATATCTCCCAATCCGGAATGGCACTCGTACTTGTTTGTTCACCATCACGTCACCAAAATCACTAAACTCAGGGATGCTCCAAATGACATACGGTTGTGGATGCTCTAGAAGAGGAAGTCCCAACTTTTGCACCATGGTGGTACTAGCTAGGTTGATGTAACCCTTTCTATCAATGACCAAGCTACATATCTTGTCCTTCACATAGCATCTAGAATAGAAAAAGATCCTCCATTTTCTTGGCATCATTTTTCTTCATTAGTGACTCCATGAAGAACCCACTAAGAAAAATTCAAACTTCCGAAAAAAAATTGAAAAAACAAAATCATAAGTCACTCTAGGAAGGATGGCTCGATACCAAATGATATGATCCTAAAAAGGAGCATGTATATTTTCGGATCTATCCTTGAGTGACCAAGCAAAATTGTAGAAGAAGGTGAAATACAAAATTGGATAAGATGAGAAATGGGAGGTAGGCGCCACAAATCCAAGGGGATTTGATAAGCCAATGTGAGGTTCGCCACAAGAATCTTGGATTCTTGATAAGAACAAGGGTTGGCTCAATGAAGAACCCAAGAGAGAAAACACTCTCACAATTGGAATCAATCCAAAATGAACTCAAAGTTATCATTCATCATGTAATAGGTGTGTACATATAGCATAGGAAGTAAAAACCAAAGGTCATCATAAGATGACATAAACTCCTAATAACTAGACATAACTCTCCACTAAGTGGTTATTAAAAGAATATAACTATCCTACTTAAGAAAATAATAAAAGTGGTTCCATAACTTCTAAAGGAGTTACCTAGGCATGCAAGCCAAAGGTTGCTCTCCTTTGTAAGTTCCAAAACGTGCCAGCCACCATTCATAATGGGCCTTGCTCATTCATCAAGCTTGGTGTAGCCCAATTAACATATAACTCATTTAAGGTCCAAGAATTCGTATTAAACTTGCAGCCCGTTTTTCACCATGATAGAAGCCGAATTTGGTCAAGAGGCCTGAGATATGATTTGTAGATAATTCCCTAAGATTTCCAACGCACCAAAGAATGTATCAATCGGAGATTCGTAGCTCAAGATATGACCAATTCAAGCATACGGGTTCACCACAATGAAAATAAAATTTTCATCAAAAATATTAATTTGGCCTCAAATTGGACATCATCCTTGGTTTGCATCACAAGAGAGACAATTCCCTCACAAATGGATTTAATCCAAATTCAATATCCAAGTTACTATTCAACATGAAAATGGAGTGTACAAATAGAGTATTAGGCTGCCAACATTTTGGCTTCCAAAGAGATCATAACCCCCACAATAATTAGCCTAATCATGTCACTAAATGACCCACGAATTCCCTCCTTAACTCAGCCTCTTATGGTGAGTTTATTATTCTCTCATAACCATCATTATGTGGCTGCCACACTTTACTTCTCATATTAAAAAGTGTAACTCCCACATAATTAACAAAACAATAAACAAACTAATAACTTATAGGAGTTACTATTGGCATGCAAACCAAAGATTCCTCCTACTAAGCTCCCAAATTCGTGCACAACATGGACTTAAGTGGGCTTGACCCATTTGCAACACTTAGCCAATTTGGACACACACACATAACCCATTACACTTATTGAATTAAAATAAAACAACTAAGTGGACTCATAACTAGAGCACGCCCCATTTGAAAATGATCATGGGTCTTCTAGTTGAATGAGATAGGTCATCAATCGGGGCTCCATTCCATTTGGTCTCATTCTTGGGCGTGCTTCTATCAAAATAGCCCCCATGTAATTAAGAGCTTGTTGGGCTTTCTTGTGTCTAACTTTTGTCATGAGCCCACCAAGTCCTTGATTTGATTCTTGATCCATGGTCTTCATTGGGCTCATATCATTCTTGTTGGAATTTGGACTTGCCCCCCCATGAGCCCAATTTGGAGTATGGTTCAAGAAGCTTATCAAGGACTTGGTGGGCCAATTACAAATGTTACAACCAAGAAAGCCCAACAAGTGTTAATTCAAACTATGGTTCTCATCATGGAAGCAAGCTCAAATGCAAGATTGGATGGAATGAAGCCCAAATTATTAACTTTCATTATCCAACTAAAGGATCATAACATTTGGTATCTATAGCCATCCTTCCTAGAGTGACTTATGATTTTGTTTTTTCAATTTTTTCGGAAGTTTGAATTTTTCTTAGTGGGTTCTTCATGGAGTCACTAATGAAGAAAAATGATGCCAAGAAAATGGAGGATCTTTTATATTCTAGATGCTATGTGAAGGACAAGATATGTTGCTTGGTCATTGATAGAAAGGGTTACATCAACCTAGCTAGTACCACCATGGTGCAAAAGTTGGGACTTCCTCTTCTAGAGCATCAACAACCGTATGTCATTTGGAGCATCCCGGAGTTTAGTGATTTTGGTGACGTGATGGTGAACAAACAAGTACGAGTGCCATTCCGGATTGGGAGATATGAGGATGAGGTGTTATGTGATGTGGTGCCTATAGAAACAAGGCACTTGGTACTTGGGCGTCCTTGGAGAGCTGAGCGAGAAGCGAAATATGATGTCTACAATAATAGGTACTCATTTGTATTTAATAATCGTAAAATTACTCTTGGATCATTGTCACCAAAACAAGTGTATGAAGATCAAATGTACTTGAAAGGAGAGAGTGAGAAAAAAAATGATTGAGAAAACAATAAAAGAAGAGTGTTCGGTGAATGAGGAAAGCAAAGAAGGAGAAGTAATAAAAAAGAAAGCCATGAGAAAAAGGTAGAAGAAAAGGGAATGGAGGAAAACAAATAGAATGAAAAAGATGTTGAGAAAAAGGTGGAGACTTCATTTTTGAAGGGGAAAATAAAAAGAAAAAAATTGAGGCAAAGGTTGAAAGAAGAATTGAGAGTCTTCATATAAAAGAAAATAAGGTGAAGGGAGCAATGTTGGCAAGGCAGCCTATATATATCTTTCTATGTAAAGATGCTTGTTTGACTACTAATGCAAACTCTTTGCCTAGAGGTGATGACTCTATTTTGAAGGAAGTTGAAGAAACAATTCCAAGAGAGGTGCCCCATGGATTCAAAATGGTTGTGTTTGAACCCGGAGGATAAAGAAGACTCCTTAAGGCAATAAATTCGAGGTCGAATTCTTTTCAAGAGGGAGGGAATGATGCAAACCAAGGATGATGTCCAATTTGAGGCCAAATTAATATTTTTGATGAAAATTTTATTTTCATTGTGGTGAACCCATATGCTTGATTTGGTCATATCTTGAGCTACGAATCTCCGATTGATGCATTCTTTGGTGCGTTGGAAAGCTGAGGGGATTATCTACAAATCATATCTCAGGCGTCTTTACTAAATTCGGCTTCTATCATGGTGAAAAAGGGCTGCAAATGTAATACGAATTCTTGGAACTTAAATGAGTTATATGTTTAATTGGGCTACACTAAGCTTGACGAATGAGCAAGGCCCATTATGAATGGTGGCTAGCACGTTTTTGGAACTTACAAAGGAGAGCAACCTTTGGCTTGCATGCCTAGGTAACTCCTTTAGAAGTTATGGAACCACTTTTATTATTTTCTTAAGTAGGATAGTTATGTTCTTTTAATAACCACTTAGTGGAGAGTTATGTCTAGTTATTAGGAGTTTATGTCATCTTATGATGACCTTTGGTTTTTGTTTCCCTATGCTATATGTACACACCTATTACATGATGAATGACAACTTTGAGTTCATTTTGGATTGATTCCAATTGTGAGAGTGTTTTCTCTCTTGGGTTCTTCATTGAGCCAACCCTTGTTCTTATCAACAATCCAAGATTCTTGTGGCGAACCTCACATTGGCTTATCAAATCCCCTTGGATTTGTGGCGCCTACCTCCCATTTCTCATCTTATCCAATTTTGTATTTCATCTTCTTCTATAATTTTTCTTGGTCACTCAAGGATAGATCCAAAAATCTACATGCTCCTTGGTAGGATCATAACATTTGGTATCGAGAGAATGAGAAGAAAGAGAGAGAGAAAGCAAAACAAGAGAATGAGGCAAAAGCAAAAGAGAGTGAAAAGAAAAGTGATGATCAAAAGGAAAAAGAAAAAGAGAGTGAAAAGAAGAATGATGAGCAAAGAGAAAAATAGTGAGAAAAAGAGAGTTCTTTGGCAACAAAAAGTGAGGAGAAGAGGGCTTTGATTTCAAGACAGCCCCAATGCATAATTTCTTGCAAAGACTTTTGTTTAATTTCCAATGCTTCTATTGATCTCTCTTTGCATAGTGGTGTTGTAACTCTTTTGCAGAAATTTGGAGATTTCATCCCAAAGGAAGTACCCCATGGTTGGGAAACTTTCAAGGATTCCAAAAGTCTCAATAAAGCACCTACTCATGCTTTACCTCCTATTGAAATATATTATGAACTTAAATTTGATACAACCGATGTAATGGAAGAGTTCATCCCAAGGAGGTACTCCATGATGGCTTGGGAACTTGCATGGTTACCCAAAAGTATGGATATCTTAACACAAGATTCGATAACATGCTTGGGATTGAAGTCATAAATTCGAGGACGGATTTTCTTAAAGAAGGAGGGTATGATATGAGCCATGGGGGGGCAAGTCCAAATTCCAACAAGAATGATATGAGCCCAATGAAGACCATGGATCAAGAATCAAATCAAGGACTTGGTGGGCCCATGACAAAAGATAGACACAAGAAAGCCCAACAAGCTCTTAATTACATGGGGGACTATTTTGATAGAAGCAAGCCCAAGAATGAGACCAAATGGAATGGAGCCCCAATTGATGACCTATCTCATTCAACTAGAAGACCCATGGTCATTTTCAAATGGGGCGTGCTCTAGTTATGAGTCCACTTAGTTGTTTTATTTTAATTCAATAAGTGTAATGGGTTATGCGTGTGTGTCCAAATTGGCTAAGTGTTGCAAATGGGTCAAGCCCACTTAAGTCCATGTTGTACACGAATTTGGGAGCTTAGTAGGAGGAATCTTTGGTTTGCATGCCAATAGCAACGTTATCCTATAAGTTATTAGTTTGTTTATTGTTTTGTTAATTATGTGGGAGTTACACTTTTTAATATGAGAAGTAAAGTGTGGCAGCCACATAATGATGGTTATGAGAGAATAATAAACTCACCATTAGAGGCTGAGTTAAGGAGGGAAATAGTGAGTCATTTAGTGACATGATTAGGCTAATTATTGTGGGGGTTATGATCTCTTTTGGAAGCCAAAAAGTTGGCAGCCTAATACTCTATTTGTACACTCCATTTTCATGTTGAATAATAACTTGGATGTTGATTTTGGATCAAATCCATTTTGTGAGAATTTTGTTCTCCTAGGTTCTTGGTTGAACCAAACTATTGTTCTCATCAAGAATCCAAGATTCTTGTGGCGAACCTCACTTGGCTTATCAAAACTCTTGTTTTGTGGTGCCATCATCATCTTCTTACTCATTCATTTTCTTTATTTCTTCACGTTAATCTTGGTTACAAAGTGTTACACGAATTTGTGTTAAAAATTCAACCAAAAAGATCATCAAAGGCAACCTTACCATTTGGTTGTCATCATGGGGCTTCCAAGACATCAGGGACATGCCGGTAATTACCAGATTTGTTTTGACGTGCTCCGAATGACCTGAATTTTGACAGGGTGGCAGGAAAAAATCCAAGGAACGAGGCCCATTGGTCCGTTGGACCCAGGGGCACCAACCGATTCTGGCCAAACGGCACCGTCTCGGCCACTTTTCCTATTTTCGAAGTATTTTCTCCGCATCATAATTACCGGGGATCAGTGCGGGTTTTTGACCAACGTGGTCCCATATTTTTTAAAATTCATTTGACACTGTTTCCAACTTTTCCAGCATCTTCCGGTGGGTCTTTATGCTGGGGTTTGGCGTTTCCGCGGTCCTGAGGGCCCCGCACCGCCGATCGGCGGGGGCAATCGTTTGAGGCCGTTTACGGTCTCCCGCCTTCGTTGTTTTGGGGACCCCGACTTTCCGGAGCCATGCTCTGGGTCGGCCGATAAAGTTGTTGGGAAAAAGAGGTGCAACACGAGGACTTCCCAGGAGGTCACTCATCCTAGTACAACACTCCCCCAAGCACGCTTAAATGCGGAGTTCTGATGGGATCCAGTGCATTAGTGCTGGTACGATCGCACTGTTAGTTAGTCACGCGCGATCAAATCTTTTATACGCTTACTTACCGCGACGTGCCGACCTTCCGTTACCCCCTCGGCCAAGGTCAGCTCCCCCGGATGGGGCTTCCGATACATTAGGGACATGCCAGTAATTACCAGATTTATTTTCACATGCTCCGAATGACCTGAATTTTGGCAGGGTGGTAGGAAAAAATCGAAGGAACGAGGCCGATTGGTCCGTTGGAGCCATGGGCACCTCCAGATTCTGGACTAACGGCACCGTCTAGACCTCTTTTCCTATTTTAGAAGTTTTTTCTCCGCATCATAATTATCAGGACGGGTGCAGCTTTCGTGATCGTGGTCCCATATTTTTAAAATTCATTTGACAATGTTTCCAACTTTTCCGGCATCTTCAGGTGGGTCTTTATGCTGGGGTTTGGCGTTTCCGCGGTCGGGAGGGAGCCCGTCGTCGACCGGCGGGGCACTCGTTTGAGGCCGTTCACGGTCTCCGCCGCCTGAGTGTTTGAAACCCCGGCTTTCCAGAGCCATGCTCTGGGTCGGCCAGTAAAGTTGTTGGGAAAAAGAGGTGCAACAAGAGGACTTCCCAGGAGGTCACCCATCCTAGTACTAATCTCGCCCAAGCACAAGCTGCGGAGTTCTGATGGGAACCAGTGCATTAGTGCTGGTATGATCGCACCTGTTAGTCTACGCGCGACAAATCCTTTATACGCTTACATAACGCGACGTGCCGAAGCCTTAGTTACCGCCGGGGTTCTTGGCCAGCCCGCTTCCGAATGGGGCTTTCGAGACATCAGGGACATGTCGGTAATTACCAGATTTGTTTTCACGTGCTCCGAATGACCTGAATTTTGGCAGGGTGGCAGGAAAAAATCATGGAGCGAGGCCCATTGGTCTATTGGACCAATGGGCACCACCCGATTCTGGCC
Source organism: Sophora flavescens (assembly GCA_030762895.1). Lineage (NCBI taxonomy): Eukaryota > Viridiplantae > Streptophyta > Magnoliopsida > Fabales > Fabaceae > Sophora > Sophora flavescens. Next base: position 16,463 of record JAUPTC010000301.1, read on the forward strand.
AAACGGCGCCGTCTTGGCCACTTTTCCTATTTTCGAAGTATTTTATCCGCATCATAATTACCAGGATGGGTGCGGCTTTCTGACAGTCGTGGTCCCATATTTTTTAAAATTCATTTGACACTGTTTCCAACTTTTCCGGCATCTTCCGGTGGGTCTTTATGCTGGGGTTTGGCGTTTCCGCAGTACGGAGGGCCCCGCACCGCCGATCGTCGGGGGCACTCATTTTTGAGTCCGTTTACGGTCCTGCCCTCGTTATTTTGGCAACCCCGGCTTTTCGGAGCCATGCTCTGGTTCGGCTGATAAAGTTGTTGGGAAAAAGAGGTGCAACAAGAGGACTTCCCCGGAGGTCACCAATCCTAGTACTACTCTCACCTAAGCACGCTTAAATGCGGAGTTCTGATGGGTTTCGGTGCATTAGTGCTGGACGATCGCACCTGTTAGTCTATGCGCGATCAAATCCTTTATACGCTTACTTACCGCGACGTGTCGAGCTTCCGTTACCCCTCAGGTTCCTGTCTGTTGGACCCATGGCCACCACCCGATTCTGGCCAAACGGTGCCGTCTCGGTCACTTTTCCTGTTTTAGAAGTATTTTCTCCGCATCATAATTACCAGGACGGGTGCGGCTTTCTGACAGTCTAGGTCCCATATTTTTTAAAATTCATTTGACACTGTTTCCAACGTTTTCGGCATCTTCCGGTGGGTCTTTATGCTGGGGTTTGGCGTTTTCTGATGCCGGAGGGCCCCCGCACCAACCGGCTGGGGAACTCGTGTGAGGCCATTTACGGTCTCCCGCCTTCGGTGTTTTGGCTACCCCGACTTTCCAGAGCCATGCTCTGGGTCGGCCGATAAAGTTGTTGGGAAAAAGAGGTGCAACACGGGGACTTCCCCGGAGGTCACCCATCCTAGTACTACTCTCGCCCAAGCACGCTTAAATGCGGATTTCTGATGGGATCCGGTGCATTAGTGCTGGATGACCGCACCTGTTAGTCTACGCTCGATGATATGAGCCCAATTTGGAGTATGGTTCAAGAAGCTTATCAAGGACTTGGTGGGCCAATTACAAATGTTACAACCAAGAAAGCCCAACAAGTGTTAATTCAAACTATGGTTCTCTTCTTGGAAGCAAGCTCAAATGCAAGATTGGATGGAATGAAGCCCAAATTATTAACTTTCATTATCCAACTAAAGGATCCATGACAAGAGGGGCGTGCAACATGAAGAAGAGTCCAATTTTAGTTGTTTGTTTTAATTCAAAAGTGTAAATGGGTTTTATGAGTGAGCCCAATTACTAAGTGATGTTTTTCGGGAAGCCCACTTGTAATCCATGATGGAAAACGAATTTGTCTTAGTAGGAGGAATCTTTAGCTTGCATGCTATAAGAACTCCTAAACTAGTGTGTTGATATTTTGATAAATTGTATATAAATTATGGGGGGTTACACTTTTAATGTGAGAAGCAAGTGTAACCACCACATAATTAGGGGGATGAAGAGTCAAGAAGGGGGGCGTAACCTTCATAGTCTTATGGCTGAGTTGAATGATTTGGTGGCTTCATTATGAGGGGTTTTAAGCAAATTAACTCATGTTATGATGTCCTGAGTTAAGAAGGGATTAGTGAGTCATTTAGTGACATGATTGTGGGGGTTATGACCTCTTTGGGAAGCCAAAAGTTGGCAGGGATTAGTGAGTCATTTAGTGACATAATTAGGCTATTCAAGTGGAGGTTTCATTTTATCTTTGGATGCCAAGAGTTTGGCTGCCATACTATATGTAAAACGAAAATTCATATGAAATAACAAGTTTGATGTTGTTGGAATTTATCCAAATTAGTGAGAAGTGTTTCTCCTAAGTTCTTGGTTGAACCAAGATTGAGTTCTTATCAAGAATCTCCAAATTCTTGTGGCGAACATCACTTGGCTTATCAAACAATTTCCATTGTTTGTGGCGCCTTCATCATCTCTATCTCTTCCACTTTCTTCTTTCTTCTTCAACTTTTGTTTTGTTACTTAAATCTGAAATTGATTTGGTCTTTGTTCTTGAACCAAAGTGGCACAACACTAAACGAATTTCAATCAAAAAGATCATTTCAAGGCAACCACAAGTTGGTTGTCATCATTTGGTATCGAGCTCGGGCTTTGATTGAAATTGTGTTGTGATTTTCGTTTTCTTCTTTGTTCTTCTTCTACACCCTTTTGTTATTTTCTTTCTAAAAAAAAAAAAAAACCACAAAAAAATTACTACTTTGATTCAGTTTTGAAGGGAAAAATTTTGTGGCTATTGTTTGATCATACACAAGTGTGCAAGTTTGATTCTTCTCTTCAAAGTTTAAAAAAAAAAAATCTGGGCGAAAAAAAAAATTTGTTCTTGAAGTCTTGGAGAAAAGAGAAGAGAAAGTTCTATTTGGGCAATTTGTGTTCTAGAAAATATTTCCCTTCTTTCCTTTATTTCCTTATTCCAAACCTTTTGCTTTCTAGCCTTTCTTTTCTTGTTCCTTTGTTTGCTAAGTTTTTGTGATTTTTGTTGCTTGATTTTGGAATTTTTGTGTTTGTTGTCTTGATTCCTCTAAGAACTCAAGGAGAACATTTGAGAGGAAAAAGGCAAGAGTGAAAAAAAAATACATTTTGTGTGGAAAAAGCCAAAAGAGTGGAAAAAAAATCCATTGTGTGAACTAGTGAGGGAGTGTAGTGAGGAAACACAAACTCTTCTACTCAAATCATGGCCAACAATGAGGATAGTCCACCACTATCTCTGGTCAGCCACTCTTCAAGCTAGGATGGCCAATCAAGTCCAAGCTCTTCAAAGACAAATGGAGCAAATGCAAGCCAATTATGATAGACAACTTGCTAACCTACACCGTGATGATTCTAGTGGATATGAGAGTGAAAGAAGAAGGCCTAGAGAAGGAGGACGTAGAGGAGAGAGGCGTGATAGAGGGCTTGAAGGGGTAAAAATCAAAGTTCCTCCCTTTATTGGGAAGAATGATCCGGAGGCTTACTTGGAGTGGGAGCTAAAAATAGAACAAGTCTTTGATTGTAATTCATACAATGAAAGCAAGAAGGTGAAAGTAGCCGCCCTTGAGTTCAAGGAATATGCCCTTGTGTGGTGGGACCAACTACAAAAAGAAAGGAGAAGACATGGAAGAGAGAGCCCATAGACACTTGGGAGGAGATGAAATTTATCATGAGGAAGAGGTATGTCCCAAATCATTATCAAAGGGATATTCACAACAAGTTAAAAAGGCTTACCCAAGTGATATGATCCTAACAAGGAACATATATATTTTCGGATCTATCCTTGAGTGACCAAACAGAATTATAGAAGATGAAATACAAAATTGGATAAGATGAGAAATGGGAGGTAGGCGCCACAAATCCAAGGGGATTTGATAAGCCAATGTGAGGTTCGCCACAAGAATCTTGGATTCTTGATAAGAACAAGGGTTGGCTCAATGAAGAACCCAAGAGAGAAAACACTCTCACAATTGGAATCAATCCAAAATGAACTCAAAGTTATCATTCATCATGTAATAGGTGTGTACATATTGCATAGGGAAATAAAAACCAAAGGTCATCATAAGATGACATAAACTCCTAATAACTAGACATAACTCTCCACTAAGTGGTTATTAAAAGAACATAACTATCCTACTTAAGAAAATAATAAAAGTGGTTCCATAACTTCTAAAGGAGTTACCTAGGCATGCAAGCCAAAGGTTGCTCTCCTTTGTAAGTTCCAAAAACGTGCCAGCCACCATTCATAATGGGCCTTGCTCATTCATCAAGCTTAGTGTAGCCCAATTAACATATAACTTATTTAAGGTCCAAGAATTCGTATTAAACTTGCAGACCGTTTTCACCATGATAGAAGCCGAATTTGGTCAAGAGGCCTGAGATATGATTTGTAGATAATTCCCTAAGATTTCCAACGCACCAAAGAATGTATCAATCGGAGATTCGTAGCTCAAGATATGACCAATTTAAGAATACGGGTTCACCACAATGAAAATAAAATTTTCATCAAAAATATTAATTTGGCCTCAAATTGGACATCATCCTTGGTTTGCATCATTCCCTCCCTCTTGAAAAGATTTCGACCTCGAATTTATTGCCTTAAGGAGTCTTCTTTATCCTCCGGGTTCAAACACAACCATTTTGAATCCATGGGGCACCTCTCTTGGAATTGTTTCTTCAACTTCCTTCAAAATAGAGTCATCACCTCTAGGCAAAGAGTTTGCATTGGTAGTCAAACAAGCATCTTTACGTAGAAAGATATATATAGGCTGCCTTGCCAACATTGCTCCCTTCACCTTATTTTCCTTTATAGGAAGACTCGCAATTCTTCTTTCAACCCTTGCCTCAATTTTTTTATTTTTATTTTCCCCTTCAAAAAATGCAGTCTCCACCTTTTTCTCAACATCTTTTTCATTCTGTTTGTTTTCCTCCATTCCCTTTTCTTCTACCTTTTTCTCATGGCTTTCTTTTTTTATTACCTCTCCTTCTTTGCTTTCCACATTCACCGAACACTCTTCTTTTATTGTTTTCTCGATCATTCTTTTTTTATCACTCTCTCCTTTCAAGTACATTTGATCTTCATACACTTGTTTTGGTGACAATGATCCAATAGTAATTTTACGATTATTAAATACAAATGAGTACCTATTGTTGTAGACATCATATCTCGCTTGTCGTTCAATCCTCCATGGACGCCCAAGTAACAAGTGCTTCGTTTCCATGGGCACCACATCACATAAAACGTCATCTTCATATCTCCCAATCCGGAATGGCACTCGTACTTGTTTGTTCACCATCACGTCACCAAAATCACTAAACTCCGGGATGCTCCAAATGACATACGGTTGTGGATGCTCTAGAAGAGGAAGTCCCAACTTTTGCACCATGGTGGTACTAGCTAGGTTGATGTAACCCTTTCTATCAATGACCAAGCTACATATCTTGTCCTTCACATAGCATCTAGAATAGAAAAGATCCTCCATTTTCTTGGCATCATTTTTTCTTCATTAGTGACTCCATGAAGAACCCACTAAGAAAAATTCAAACTTTCGAAAAAAATTGGAGAAACAAAATCATAAGTCACTCTAGGAAGGATGGATCAGATACCAAATGATATGATCCTAACAAGGAACATATATATTTTCGGATCTATCCTTGAGTGACCAAACAGAATTATAGAAGATGAAATACAAAATTGGATAAGATGAGAAATGGGAGGTAGGCGCCACAAATCCAAGGGGATTTGATAAGCCAATGTGAGGTTCGCCACAAGAATCTTGGATTCTTGATAAGAACAAGGGTTGGCTCAATGAAGAACCCAAGAGAGAAAACACTCTCACAATTGGAATCAATCCAAAATGAACTCAAAGTTATCATTCATCATGTAATAGGTGTGTACATATAGCATAGGGAAATAAAAACCAAAGGTCATCATAAGATGACATAAACTCCTAATAACTAGACATAACTCTCCACTAAGTGGTTATTAAAAGAACATAACTATCCTACTTAAGAAAATAATAAAAGTGGTTCCATAACTTCTAAAGGAGTTACCTAGGCATGCAAGCCAAAGGTTGCTCTCCTTTGTAAGTTCCAAAAACGTGCCAGCCACCATTCATAATGGGCCTTGCTCATTTATCAAGCTTAGTGTAGCCCAATTAACATATAACTTATTTAAGGTCCAAGAATTCGTATTAAACTTGCAGCCCGTTTTCACCATGATAGAAGCCGAATTTGGTCAAGAGGCCTGAGATATGATTTGTAGATAATTCCCTAAGATTTCCAACGCACCAAAGAATGTATCAATCGGTGATTCGTAGCTCAAGATATGACCAATTCAAGCATACGGGTTCACCACAATGAAAATAAAATTTTCATCAAAAATATTAATTTGGCCTCAAATTGGACATCATCCTTGGTTTGCATCACCAAGGGACCAAAAGCGTTGATGAATATTTCAAGGAGATGGAGCTGGCCTTACTTAGGTCAAATTTTAAAGAAGATAGGGAGGCTACCATGGCAAGGTTCTTACATGGCTTGAATCAAGATATTCAAGACATAGTGAAGTTACAAAATTATGTGGAGCTTGAAGATTTGGTTCAACAAGCGATTAAGGTGGAGCAACAAATTAAGAGGAGAAAGTCCAAATATTCTTTTTCTTCATCTTCCAAATTTCCATCCTCAAATTGGAAGGAAGATTCAAAGAAGGAGGGTGCACCATTTTCTAAAGAGGCCGGGAGCACCCCTCAAGGAAAGAAGCCAACGGAAACAAGTTCTAGGAGCCGTGATGTGAAGTGTTTCAAATGCTTAGGCCATGGGCATATTGCATCCCAATGCCCAACAAAGAGGACAATGGTGGCAAGGAATGGTGAAGTGGTCTCACAAAGCGAAGCCTCAAGTGAGGAGGAGAGTGAAAAAGGAGAAGAAATTCCGGAGGGAGACTTATTCATGGTAAGAAGGCTTTTAGGAAGTCAAGTCAAGGATCATGAAGCAAGCCAAAGGGAGAATATCTTTCATTCTAGATATCTAATTCAAGGAAAGGTATGTTCTCTAATCATTGATGGTGGGAGTTGTGCCAATGTTGTAAGCACTAGATTGGTGTCCAAATTGAATCTTGTTACTAAGGCACATCCAAGGCCATATAGGCTTCAATGGCTAAGTGAGGTTGGGGAAACGGTGGTGAACAAACAAGTAGAGGTCCCATTCTCAATTGGAAAGTATGAAGATTGTGTACTTTGTGATGTGGTGCCTATGGAGGCAAGCCATATGTTGTTGGGAAGGCCTTGGCAATATGACAAAAAGGCCATCAATGATGGGTTCTCAAATAAGTTCACCTTCATGCATCAAGACCGAAAGGTCATTCTTTCTCCTTTATCTCCAAAGCAAGCTTGTGAGGATCAAATAAGAATGAGAAAAAAAAGAGAGCAAGAGAGAAAAGAAAAGGAGCGTGAGAAAAAGAAAGAAAAGGAGAGTGAAAAAAGGATTGAAAAAGAGAGTGAGAAAAAGATTGAAGAAAAAGGTGAGAAAATAATTGAAAAAAAGAGTGATCAAGATAAAAATAATGAGGAAAATATTGTGAAAATTAGTGAAAAGAAAGAGAGTTGTTTGGCAACAAAAAGTGAAGAGAAGGAGGCTTTGATTTCAAGGCAACCCCAATTCATTTTTTATTGCAACAATTTTTATTTAATTGCTAATGCTTCTAAGGATCTTTCTTTGTCTAGTGGTGTTGTACCTTTTTTGCAGAAATTTGGTAATTTCATTCCAAAGGAAGCACCCTATGGCAATGTCATTGTGAAGAACACTCTGGATGCACCCAAAATGACTAATTTTGGTGATGAAGACTTCAATTCGAGGACGAATTCACTCAAAGAAGGAGGGAATGATATGAGCCCAATTTGGAGTATGGTTCAAGAAGCTTATCAAGGACTTGGTGGGTCAATTACAAATGTTACAACCAAGAAAGCCCAACAAGTGTTAATTCAAACTATGGTTCTCTTCATGGAAGCAAGCTCAAATGCAAGATTGGATGGAATGAAGCCCAAATTATTAACTTTCATTATCCAACTAAAGGATCCATGACAAGAGGGGCGTGCAACATGAAGAAGAGTCCAATTTTAGTTTTTGTTTTAATTCAAAAGTGTAAATGGGTTTTATGAGTGAGCCCAATTACTAAGTGATGTTTTTGGGGCAGCCCACTTGTAATCCATGATGGAAAACGAATTTGTCTTAGTAGGAGGAATCTTTAGCTTGCATGCTATAAGAACTCCTAAACTAGTGTGTTGATATTTTGATAAATTGTATATAAATTATGGGGGGTTACACTTTTAATGTGAGAAGCAAGTGTAACCACCACATAATTAGGGGGATGAAGAGTCAAGAAGAGGGGGGGGGGCGTAACCTTCATAGTCTTATGGCTGAGTTGAATGATTTGGTGGCTTCATTATGAGGGTTTTTAAGCAAATTAACTCATGTTATGATGTCTGAGTTAAGAAGGGATTAGTGAGTCATTTAGTGACATGATTGTGGGGGTTATGACCTCTTTGGGAAGCCAAAAGTTGGCAGGGATTAGTGAGTCATTTAGTGACATAATTAGGCTATTCAAGTGGAGGTTTCATTTTATCTTTGGATGCCAAGAGTTTGGCTGCCATACTATATGTAAAACGAAAATTCATATGAAATAACAAGTTTGATGTTGTTGGAATTTATCCAAATTAGTGTTTCTCCTAAGTTCTTGGTTGAACCAAGATTGAGTTCTTATCAAGAATCTCCAAATTCTTGTGGCGAACATCACTTGGCTTATCAAACAATTTCCATTGTTTGTGGCGCCTTCATCATCTCTATCTCTTCCACTTTCTTCTTTCTTCTTCAACTTTTGTTTTGTTACTTAAATCTGAAATTGATTTGGTCATTGTTCTTGAACCAAAGTGGCACAACACTTAACGAATTTCAATCAAAAAGATCATTTCAAGGCAACCACAAGTTGGTTGTCATCGAGAGGTCATGGGTTAACTATGGGATCATGGCAAGTGGTTCATGGGTTAACCATGAGATCATAACGGGAGGGTCATTTGTTAACCATGGGTAATGCAGTGACGGTCATGCTTTAACCATGTGATCATAGCATGAGGATCGTGGGTTAACCATGGGATCATGGCATGTTGGCCATGGTTTAACAAGGGGATCATGGCGTCAGGGTCATGCGTTAACTATTTGTCATGCAAAAGGGTCATGGGTTAACGATGGGGTCATTGCAAGTGGGATATGGGTTAACCATTGGATCATGACTGAATGACCATTGGTTAACCATGGGATCATGGAAAGTGGGTTGTGGGTTAACCGTAGGATCATGGCATGAGGGTCATGGGTTAACCATGGGGTCCTGGCAAGAGGGTCATGGGTTAACCATGGGATCATGGCAAGTGGGTCATGGGTTAACCATGAGATCATGACGGGAGGGTCATTTGTTAACCATGGGATAATGCAGTGACGGTCATGCTTTAACCATGTGATCATAGCGTGAGGATCATGGGTTAACCATGGGATCATGGCAAGGGGCTCATGGGTTAACCATGGGATCATGGCAAATGGGTCATGGATAAAACATGGGATCTTGGCGTGAGGGTCATGGGTTAACCATGGGATCATGGCAAGTAGATAATGGGTTAACCATGGTATCATGACGTGAGGGTCATGGGGTAACTATGGGATCATGGCAAGAGGGTGATCGGTTAACCATGGGATCATGGGACATGGGTTAATCCCCGGGATCATGGCCGAAGGGTCATAGGTTAACCTTGGTTTATTCCAGTGAAGGTCATGGCTTAACCATGTGTTCATGGCGTGAGCGTCATTGGTTAGCCATGGGATCTTGTATACTGGTCATGGGTTAACCATGGGATCATGGTAAGAGTGTCATAGGTTGACCTTGGGATCAAGGCAAGTGGTTCATGGGTGAACCATGGGATTATGGCATGAGGGTCATTGGTTAACCATGGGTTCATGGCGGGATGGCCATGGGTTAACCATTGGATCAATGCTAGTGGGTCAAGGGTTAACCATAGGGTCACGGCATGAGGGTCAAGGGTTAACCACGGGTATCTGGCGTGAGGGTCATAGGTTAACCATGGGATCATGGCGTGAGGGTCATGCGTTAACTATTGGTCAGAGCAAAAGGGTCATGGGTTAACCATGGGATCATGGCAAGTGGGTCGTGGGTTAATCATGAGAACATGGCTGGAGGATCATGGGTTAACCATGGGATCATGGCAAGAGGGTCATGGGTTAACGATTGGACCTTGGCATGTTGGGCATGGGTTAAAAATGGGATCATGAGGTGAGGGTCATGGGTTAACCATGGGTTCATGGCTTGAGAGTCACGGGTTAACCATGGGGTCATGGCAAGTGGGTCATAGGTTAACCAAGGGATCATGGCTGGATGGTCATGGGTTAACCATGGGATAAGGGCAAGTGGGTCATGGGTTAACCATGGGATCATGGCATGAGAGTCATTGGTTAACCATGGGTTTATGGAGGGTGGGTCAAGAGTTAACCATAAGATCAATGCAAGTGGGTCAAGGGTTAACTATGGGATCCTGGCGTGTGGGTCATGGGTTAACCATAGGTTTATGGCGTGTGGGTCACCAGTTAAACAAGGAATCCTGGCTTGAAGGTCAAGTGTTAACCGTGGGGTCATGGCAAGGGGGTCAGTTAACCATTGGATCATGGCGAATGGGTCATGGGTTAACCATGGGGTCATGACAAGTGGGTCATGGGTTAACCATGGGTTCTTGTACTGAGGGACATGGGTTAACTTGAGGGTCATGTGTTAACCATGGGGCAAGAGGGTCATCGGTTAACCATGGGATCATGGCAAGTGGGTCATGGGTTAATCATGGGATCATGGCGGGAGGGTCATGGGTTAAATTTGGTTCATGTCGTGAGGGTTATGGGTTAACCATGTGTTCATGGTGTGAGCGTCATGGGTTAACCATGGGATCATGTATACGGGGTCAAGGGTTAACCAATGGGATCATGGCAAGAGGGTCATTTGTTAATCATGGAATCAAGGCAAGAAAGTCATGGGTTAACCATGGGATTATGGCATAAGAGTCATTTGTTAACCATGGGTTCATGGCTGGACGGTCGTGGGCTAACCATTTGATCAATGTTAGTGGGTCAAGGGTTAACCATGGGTTTATGGTGTGAGGGTCATGGGTTAACCATGGGTTTATGGCGTGAGGGTCATGGGTTAACATTGGGATCATGGAGTGAGGGTCATGCGTTAACTGGTCATTGCAAAAGGGTCAAGGGTTAACCATGGGAACATGGCAAGTGGGTCAAGGGTTAAACATGAGAACATGGCTGGAGGGTCATAGGTTAACCATGTGGTCATAGCGTGAAGATCTTGGGTTAACCATGGGATCATGGCAAGGGGGTCAAAGGTTAATCATGAGATCATGGTATGTTTTCCATGGTTTAACAATAGGATCATGGCGTGAGGGTCATGGGTTAACCATGAGTTCATGGCGTGAGAGTCATCGGTTAACCATGGGGTCGTGGCAAGTGGGTCATGGGTTAACCATGGGATCACGGCTGGATGGTCATGGGTTAACCATGGGATCATGGCAAGTGGGTCATGAGTTAAACATGAGAACATGGCTGGAGGGTCAAGGGTTAACCATGGATATATTATAAGGGTCATGGGTTAACCATGTGATCATGGCAAGTGGGTCATGGGTTTACCATGGGATCATGGCGGAAGGGTCATGGGTTAACATAGGATCATGCCATGATGGTCAAGGGTTAACCATCTGATCATAGCGTGAAGATCATGGGTTAACCATGGGATCATGGTAAGGGGTTCATGGGTTAACCATGGGATCATGGAATGTTAGTCATGGGTTAACAATGGGATCATGGCGTGAGGGTCAGGGGTTAACTAAGGGTTCTTGGCGTGAGAGTCATGGGTTAACCATGGGGTCATGGCAAGTGGGTCATGGGTTGACCATGGGATCATGACTGGATTGTCATGGGTTAACCATGGGACCATGGCTGGATGGTCATGGGTTAACCATGGGATCATGGCAAGTGGGTCAGGGGTTAACAATGGGATCATGGCATAAGGGTCATGGGTTAACCATGGGTTTATAGTGGGAGGGTCATGAGTTAACCATGAGATCAATGCAAGTGGGTCAAGGGTTTACCATGGGATCTTGGCCGGAGGGTCATGGGTTAACCATGGGTTTATGGCGTGAGGTCATCGGTTAAACATAGGATCATGGCTTGAGGGTCATGTGTTAACCATAGGGTCATTGCAAGAGGGTCATGGGTTAACCATGGGATCATTGCGGGAGGGTCATTGGTTAACCATAGGATCATGTCGTGATGGTCATGGGATAACCATGTGATCATAGCATGAGGATCATGGGTTAACCAAGGGATCATGGCAAGGGGATCATGGGTTAACCATTGGATCATGGCAAACGGGTCATGGGTTAACCATGGGATCATGGCATGTTGGCCATGGGTTAACAATGGGATCATGGCGTCAGGGTCATGCGTTAACTATTGGTCATGGCAAAAAGGTCAAGGGTTAACGATGGGGTCATTGCAAGTGGGTCATGGGTTAACCATGGGATCATGGCAAGCGGGTCATGGGTTAACAATGGGATCGTGGCATGTTGGCCATGGGTTAACAATGGGATCATGGCATCAGGGTCATGCGTTAACTATTGGTCATGGCAATATGGTCATGGGTTAACGATGGGGTCATGGCAAGTGGGTCATGGGTTAACCATGGGATCATGGAAAGTGGGTTGTGGGTTAACCATGGGATCATGGCATGAGGGTCATAGGTTAACCATGGGGTCTTGGCTAGAGGGTCATGGGTTAACCATGGGATCATGGCAAGTGGGTCATGTCTTAACCATGAGATCATGACGGGGAGGGTCATTTGTTAACCATGGGATGATGCCGTGATGGTCATGCTTTAACCATGTGATCATAGCATGAGGATCGTGGGTTAACCATGGGATCATGGCAAGGGGGTGATGGGTTAACCATGGGATCATGGCAAGGGGTCATGGTAAATGGGTCATGGATAAACCATGGGATCTTGGACGTGAGGGTCATGGGGTAACCATGGGATCATGGCAAGAGGGTCATCGGTTAACCAACGGATCATGGAAAGTGGGTCACGGGTTAATCATGGGATCATGGCGGGAGGGTCATGGGTTAACCTTGGATCATGCCGTGAAGGTCATGGGTTAACCATGTGTACATGGCGTGAGCGTCATTGGTTAACCATGGGATCTTGTATACGGGGTCATGAGTTAACCATGGGATCACGGCAATAGTGTCATAGTGATATGAGCCATGGGGGGCAAGTCCAATTTCCAACAAGAATGATATGAGCCCAATGAAGACCCTGGATCAAGAATCAAATCAAGGACTTGGTGGGCCCATGACAAGAGTTAGATACAAGAAAGCCCTACAAGCTTTTAATTACATGGTGTCTATTTTGATAGAAGCAAGCCCAAGAATGAGGCCAAGTGGAATGGAGCCCAAATTGATAACTTATCTCATTCAACTAGAAGACCCATGAACATGCCTAAGTAGTTATGAGAAGATTTTACTTGTTTTGTTTTAATTCAATAAGTGTAATGGGTTATTTGAGTGGATCCAAGTTTGTTATAGTTGCAATTGGGTCAAGCCCATTTAATCTCATGTTGAGCACGAAATTACATAGGTTAGTAGGAGGAATCTTTGGTTTGGATGCCAATGGTAACTCCTATAAGTTATTAGTTTGTTTATTGTTTTGTTAATTATGTGGGAGTTACACTTTTTTAGTATGAGAAGTAAAGTGTGGCAGCCACATAATGATGGTTATGAGAGAATAATAAACTCACCATTAGAGACTGAGTTAAGGAGGGAATTAGTGAGTCATTTAGTGACATGATTAGGCTAATTATTGTGGGGGTTATGATCTCTTTTGGAAGCCAAAAAGTTGGCAGCCTAATACTCTATTTGTACACTCCATTTTCATGTTGAATAGTAACTTGGATGTTGAATTTGGATTGAAATCCATTTGTGAGGGAATTGTCTCTCTTTGGTTCTTGGTTGAGCCATCTTGTTCTTATCAAGAATCCATGATTATTGTGGCGAACTTCACAGGCTTATCAAACTCTCTAGTTTGTGGCGCCATACCATCTCTAATCTTCACCATTTTCATATTTTCTTCTTCTTATTTTGGTTTCAAAAATTATTCCGCAAATTAATTGTTAAAATTCAACCAAAAAGATCATCAAAGGCAACCTCATCATTTGGTTGTCACCAAGTGGTATCAAAGCTTAGGCTTTGGTTGGATTTTGTGTTTTTGTCCTTCATCTTCTAACTTTCTCCTTTTCTTCTTTTTTGCTATGTTGCGATTTGAAAATTTCGACCATGTACAAGAACATAGGAAAGAGGTTGAAGAGTGGATCCGGCAAATGCATGAGAGGCGTGACAAGTGGATGAGAGAGAACGAACAAAAGAGGTTGAGAAAAGAGGAAAGAATGAAAAGACAAATGGAAAGTTTTGAAGACCATGTGAAGAAGTTGGTGGAAGACTCCAACAAGAAAGAGAATGAGAAGAAAGAGAGAGAGAAATCAAAACAAGAGAATGAGGCAAAAGCAAAAGAGAGTGAAAAGAAAAGTGATGATCAAAAGGAAAAAGAAAAAGAGAGTGAAAAGAAGAATGATGAGCAAGAGAAAAATAGTGAGCAAAAGAGAGATCTTTGGCAACAAAAAGTGAGGAGAAGAGGGCTTTGATTTCAAGACAGCCCCAATGCATAATTTATTGCAAGGACTTTTGTTTAATTTCCAGTGCTTCTCATGATTTCTCTTTGCCTAGTGGTGTTGTAACTCTTTTGCAGAAATTTGGAGATTTCATGCCAAAGGAAGTACCCCATGGTTGGGAAACTTTCAAGGATTCCAAAAGTCTCAATAAAGCACCTACTCATGCTTTACCTCCTATTGAAATATATTATGAACTTAAATTTGATACAACCGATGTAATGGAAGAGTTCATCCTAAGGGAGGTACTCCATGGCTAGGGAACTTGCATGGTTACCCAAAAGTATGGATATCTTAACACAAGATTCGATAACATGCTTGGGATTGAAGTCATAAATTCGAGGACGAATTTTCTTAAAGAAGGAGGGTATGATATGAGCCATGGGGGGGAAAGTCCAAATTCCAACAAGAATGATATGATCCCAATGAAGACCCTGAATCAAGAATCAAATCAAGGACTTGGTGGGCCCATGACAAGAGTTAGATACAAGAAAGCCCAACAAGCTTTTAATTACATGGTGGCTATTTTGATAGAAGCAAGCCCAAGAATGAGGCCAAGTGGAATGGAGCCCAAATTGATAACTTATCTCATTCAACTAGAAGACCCATGAACATGCCTAAGTAGTTATGAGCAGATTTTATTTGTTTTGTTTTAATTCAATAAGTGTAATGGGTTATTTGAGTGGATCCAAGTTTGTTAGAGTTGTAATTGGGTCAAGCCCGTTTAATCTCATGTTGAGCACGAAATTACATAGGTTAGTAGGAGGAATCTTTGGTTTGCATGCTAATGGTAACTCCTATAAGTTATTAGTTTGTTTATTGTTTTGTTAATTATGTGGGAGTTGCACTTTTTTAATATGAGAAGTAAAGTGTGGCAGCCACATAATGATGGTTATGAGAGAATAATAAACTCACCATTAGAGGCTGAGTTAAGGAGGGAATTAGTGAGTCATTTAGTGACATGATTAGGCTAATTATTGTGGGGGTTATGATCTCTTTTGGAAGCCAAAAAGTTGGAAGCCTAATAAACTATTTGTACACTCCATTTTCATGTTGAATAGTAACTTGGATGTTGAATTTGGATTGAAATCCATTTGTGAGGGAATTGTCTCTCTTTGGTTCTTGGTTGAGCCATCTTGTTCTTATCAAGAATCCACGATTCTTGTGCGAACTTCATAGGCTTATCAAACTCAACTCTCTAGTTTGTGGCGCTATACCATCTCTAATCTTCACCATTTTCATATTTTCTTCTTCTTATTTTGGTTTCAAAAAATTTTCCTCAAATTAATTGTTAAAATTCAACCAAAAAGATCATCAAAGGCAACCTCATCATTTGGTAGTCATCACATAGGTTGACCATGGGATCAAGGCAAGTGGGTCATCGGTTAACAATGGGATTATGGCATGAGGGTCATTGGTTAACCATGGGTTCATGGCGGGATGGTCATGTGTTAACCATTGGATCGATGCTAGTGGGTCAAGGGTTAACCATATGATCATGGCGTGAGGGTCATGGGATAACCATGAGTATCTGGCGTGAGGGTCATGGGTTAACTAAGGGATCATGGCATGAGGGTCATGCGTTAACTATTGGTCACGGCAAAAGGGTCATGGGTTAACCATGGGGTCATTCCAACTGAGTCATGGGTTAATCATGAGAACATGGCTGGAGGGTCATGGGTTAATCATGGGATCATGGCAAGAGGGTCATGGGTTAACCATTGGATCATGGCATGTTGGCCATGGGTTAAAATTGGTATCATGAGGTGAGGGTCATGGGTTAATCATGGGTTCATGGCGTGAGAGTCACGGGTTAACCCTGGGGTCCTGGCAAGTGGGTCATGGGTTAACCATGGGATCATGGTTGGATGGTCATGGGTTAACCATGGGATCATGGCAAGTAGGTCATGGGTTAACCATGGGATCATGGCATGAGAGTCTTGGGTTAACCATGGGTTTAATGCGGGTGGGTCATGAGTTAACCATGAGATCAACGCAATTGGGTCAGGGCTTAACTATGGGATCATGGCGTGAGGGTCATGGGTTAACCATAGGTTTATGGCATGAGGGTCTTCAGTTAAACAAGGAATCCTGGCTTGAGGGTCAAGTGTTAACCGTGGGGTCTTGGCAAGGGGGGTCGATTAACCGGGGATCAGGGCGAATGGGTCATGGGTTAACCATGGGGTCATGACAAGTGGGTCATGGGTAAACCATGGGTTCATGACCTCAGCGTCAAGGGTTAACCATGGGGTCATGGGGTGAGGGTCATGTGTTAACCATGGGGTCATGGCAAGAGGGTCATCGGTTAACAATGGTGATGACAACCCAAATGGTGAGGTTGCCTTTGATGATCTTTTTTGGTTGAATTCTTAACAAGTTAATGCGAAACCAATTTTTGGAACCAAAATAAGAAGAAGAAAATATGAAAATGGTGAAGATTAGAGATGGTATGGCGCCACAAACTAGAGAGTTTGATAAGCCTATGAAGTTCGCCACAAGAATCTTGGATTCTTGATAAGAACAATAGTTGGCTCAACCAAGAACCAAAGAGAGACAATTCTCTCACAAATGGATTTCAATCCAAATTCAACATCCAAGTTACTATTCAACATGAAAATGGAGTGTACAAATAGAGTATTAGGCTGCCAACTTTTTGGCTTCCAAAAGAGATCATAACCCCCACAATAATTAGCCTAATCATGTCACTAAATGACTCACTAATTCCCTCCTTAACTCAGCCTCTAATGGTGAGTTTATTATTCTCTCATAACCATCATTATGTGGCTGCCACACTTTACTTCTCATATTAAAAAGTGTAACTCCCACATAATTAACAAAACAATAAACAAACTAATAACTTATAGGAGTTACTATTGGCATGCAAACCAAAGATTCCTCCTACTAAGCTCCCAAATTCGTGTACAACATGGACTTAAGTGGGCTTGACCCATTTGCAACACTTAGCCAATTTGGACACACACACATAACCCATTACACTTATTGAATTAAAATAAAACAACTAAGTGGACTCATAACTAGAGCACGCCCCATTTGAAAATGATCATGGGTCTTCTAGTTGAATGAGATAGGTCATCAATTGGGGCTCCATTCCATTTGGTCTCATTCTTGGGCTTGCTTCTATAAAAATAGCCCCCATGTAATTAAGAGCTTGTTGGGCTTTCTTGTGTCTAACTCTTGTCATGGGCCCACCAAGTCCTTGATTTGATTCTTGATCCATGGTCTTCATTGGGGTCATATCGTTCTTGTTGGAAATTGGACTTGCCCCCCATGGCTCATATCATACCCTCCTTCTTTAAGAAAATTCGTCCTCGAATTTATGACTTCAATCCCAAGCATGTTATCGAATCTTGTGTTAAGATATCCATACTTTTGGGTAACCAAGCAAGTTCCCAAGCCATGGAGTACCTCCCTTGGGAAGAACTCTTCCATTACATCGGTTGTATCAAATTTAAGTTCATAATAT
The DNA here is from genome assembly GCA_030762895.1 of Sophora flavescens. Taxonomy (NCBI): domain Eukaryota; kingdom Viridiplantae; phylum Streptophyta; class Magnoliopsida; order Fabales; family Fabaceae; genus Sophora; species Sophora flavescens. Next base: position 34,289 of record JAUPTC010000301.1, read on the forward strand.
ATTTCAATAGGAGGTAAAGCATGAGTAGGTGCTTTATTGAGACTTTTGGAATCCTTGAAAGTTTCCCAACCATGGGGCACTTCCTTTGGGATGAAATCTCCAAATTTCTGCAAAAGAGTTACAACACCACTAGGCAAAGAGAGATCGTTAGAAGCATTGGAAATTAAACAAAAGTCCTTGCAATAAATTATGCATTGGGGCTGTCTTGAAATCAAAGCCCTCTTCTCCTCACTTTTTGTTGACAAAGAACTCTCTTTTTGCTCACTATTTTTCTCACTATTTTTCTCTTGCTCATCATTCTTCTTTCCACTCTCTTTTTCTTTTTCCTCTTTATTATCACTCCTCTTTTCACTCTCTTTTTCTTTTTCCTTTTGATCATCACTTTTCTTTTCACTCTCTTTTGCTTTTGCCTCATTCTCTTGTTTTGCTTTCTCTCTCTCTTTATTCTCATTCTCTTTCTTCTTGGAGTCTTCCACCAACTTCTTCACATGGTCTTCAAAACTTTCCATTTGTCTTTTCATTCTTTCCTCTTTTCTCAACCTCTTTTGTTCGTTCTCTCTCATCCTCTTGTCACGCCTCTCATGCATTTGCCGGATCCACTCTTCAACCTCTTTCCTATGTTCTTGAACATAGTCGAAATTTTCAAATCGCAACATAGCAAAAAGAAGAAAAGGAGAAGGTTAGAAGATGAAGGACAAAAGAAAATCCAACCAAAGCCTAAGCTTTGATACCACTTGATGACAACCCAAATGGTGAGGTTGCCTTTGATGATCTTTTTGGTTGAATTCTTAACAAGTTAATGCGAAACCAATTTTTGGAACCAAAATAAGAAGAAGAAAATATGAAAATGGTGAAGATTAGAGATGGTATGGCGCCACAAACTAGAGAGTTTGATAAGCCTATGAAGTTCGCCACAAGAATCTTGGATTCTTGATAAGAACAATAGTTGGCTCAACCAAGAACCAAAGAGAGACAATTCTCTCACAAATGGATTTCAATCCAAATTCAACATCCAAGTTACTATTCAACATGAAAATGGAGTGTACAAATAGAGTATTAGGCTGCCAACTTTTTGGCTTCCAAAAGAGATCATATCCCCCACAATAATTAGCCTAATCATGTCACTAAATGACTCACTAATTCCCTCCTTAACTCAGCCTCTAATGGTGAGTTTATTATTCTCTCATAACCATCATTATGTGGCTGCCACACTTTACTTCTCATATTAAGAGTGTAACTCCCACATAATTAACAAAACAATAAACAAACTAATAACTTATAGGAGTTACTATTGGCATGCAAACCAAAGATTCCTCCTACTAAGCTCCCAAATTCGTGTACAACATGGACTTAAGTGGGCTTGACCCATTTGCAACACTTAGCCAATTTGGACACACACACATAACCCATTACACTTATTGAATTAAAATAAAACAACTAAGTGGACTCATAACTAGAGCACGCCCCATTTGAAAATGATCATGGGTCTTCTAGTTGAATGAGATAGGTCATCAATTGGGGCTCCATTCCATTTGGTCTCATTCTTGGGCTTGCTTCTATAAAAATAGCCCCCATGTAATTAAGAGCTTGTTGGGCTTTCTTGTGTCTAACTCTTGTCATGGGCCCACCAAGTCCTTGATTTGATTCTTGATCCATGGTCTTCATTGGGGTCATATCGTTCTTGTTGGAAATTGGACTAGCCCCCCCATGGCTCATATCAAATGGGATCATGGCAAGTGGGTCATAGGTTAATCACGGGCTCATGGCGGGAGGGTCATAGGTTAACCTTGGATCATGCCGTGAGGGTCATGGGTTAACCAATTTGTTCATGGCGTGAGCGTCATGGGTTAACCATGGGATCATGTATACGTGGTCAAGGGCCAATGGGATCATGGTAAGAGGGTCATAGGTTAACCATGGAATCAAGGCAGGTGAGTCATAGGTTAACAATGGGATTATGGCATGAGGGTCATTGGTTAACCATAGGTTCATGGCTGGACGATCGTGGGTTAACCATTGGATCAATGTAAGTGGGTCAAGGGTTAACCATAGGTTTATTGCGTGAAGGTCATGGGTTAACCATGGGTTTATGGCGTGAGGATCATGGGTTAACCTTAGGATCATGGAGTGAGGGTGATAGGAGATCACTTAGGACCGTCTTGAAAACAGGCAAAGGACACAAGGAACTTGACCCTAACCGCGACCTGCCGGTAGAACCAGAGTTATCAAAGAAGCGTGACCCTAACCGCGACCTGCTGGTAGAACAAACACTATAAAGCTCTTAACCCAAGAACAAAGGGAAAAGCTCTCACAATAGAGAAACTCTCAGATTTCATTAATCATCAAAGTCTGAATTGTATAGTACAAGATTTCCCTATTTATATCCTAACTAGGAAATACAAGAAATAAATTCCCACTACCATGCATTTACCACATACATTGACAAATGAATGTACACTACCTAGAAAGTAAGCATAATCAAGGTGTTAAATTCCCACCAGCTATTATTATGACTTATGGAACTACTAGGAAGCATTTATTGGACTTAGGGGAAAACTAAAAGTCACTAGAAAATTGTGCCCAAAATACCTACGAAAATTACAAATAAAAATGGTAAAAATTGGGCTTTAATTATTATCTAATCAGTCCATTGATAAAGTCCACTAATCAGCCCTTAAATGCTTCTTGTCTTTTGAATTGGGCCTTCCAAAACAGTCTTCACGTTAGACTGAAATCAACCTCACCAAGTTGGAGCAAAGTGACCCAATTTGGAGTAGCCTCTAATTCATGTTGGTCTTCCTTCTCTTTGATCATTATGATTAGGCCTTGTAAAGCTTGCTTCATCCTCTTAGTGATATGAGCCATGGGGGGGGGGGAGTCCAATTTCCAACAAGAATTATTTGAGCCCAATGAAGACCATGGATCAAGAATCAAATCAAGGACTTGGTGGGCCCATGACAAAAGGTAGACACAAGAAATCCCAACAAGCTCTTAATTACATGGGGGCTATTTTGATAGAAGCAAGCCCAAGAATGAGACCAAATGGAATGGAGCCCCAATTGATGACCTATCTCATTCAACTAGAAGACCCATGATCATTTTCAAATGGGGCGTGCTCTAGTTATGAGTCCACTTAGTTGTTTTATTTTAATTCAATAAGTGTAATGGGTTATGTGTGTGTGTCCAAATTGGCTAAGTGTTGCAAATGGGTCAAGCCCACTTAAGTCCATGTTGTACACGAATTTGGGAGCTTAGTAGGAGGAATCTTTGGTTTGCATGCCAATAGGTATAAGTTATTAGTTTGTTTATTGTTTTGTTAATTATGTGGGAGTTACACTTTTTAATATGAGAAGTAAAGTGTGGCAGCCACATAATGATGGTTATGAGAGAATAATAAACTCACCATTAGAGGCTGAGTTAAGGAGGGAATTAGTGAGTCATTTAGTGACATGATTAGGCTAATTATTGTGGGGGTTATGATCTCTTTTGGAAGCCAAAAAGTTGGCATCCTAATACTCTATTTGTACACTCCATTTTCATGTTGAATAGTAACTTGGATGTTGAATTTGGATTAAATCCATTTGTGAGGGAATTGTCTCTCTTTGGTTCTTGGTTGAGCCATCTTGTTCTTATCAAGAATCCACGATTCTTGTGGCGAACCTCACTTGGCTTATCAAACTCTCTAGTTTGTGGCGCCATCACCATCTCTATTCTCCATCCATTTGTTTATTTTCTTCCCTTTATTTTAATCTCAAAAATTGTTCCGCAAATTAATTGTTAAAATTCAACCAAAAAGATCATCAAAGGCAACCTCACCATTTGGTTGTCATCAAGTGGTATCAAAGCTTAGGCTTTGGTTGAATTTTGAGTTTTGTTCTTCTTCTACCTTTCTCCTTTTCTTCTTTTTGCTATGTTGCGATTTGAAAATTTAGACTATGTGCAAGAACATAGGAAAGAGGTTGAAGAGTGGATCCGGCAAATGCATGAGAGGCGTGACAAGAGGATGAGAGAGAACGAACAAAAGAGGTTGAGAAAAGAGGAAAGAATGAAAAGACAAATGGAAAGTTTTGAAGACCATGTGAAGAAGTTGGTGGAAGACTCCAACAAGAAAGAGAATGAGAAGAAAGAGAGAGAGAAAGCAAAACAAGAGAATGAGGCAAAAGCAAAAGAGAGTGAAAAGAAAAGTGATGGTCAAAAGGAAAAAGAAAAAGAGAGTGAAAAGAAGAGTGATACTCAAGAGGGAAAAGAAAAAGAGAGTGAAAAGAAGAATGATGAGCAAGAGAAAAATAGTGAGCAAAAAGAGAGTTCTTTGGCAACAAAAAGTGAGGAGAAGAGGGCTTTGATTTCAAGACAGCCCCAATGCATAATTTATTGCAAGGACTTTTGTTTAATTTCCAATGCTTCTAATGATCTCTCTTTGCCTAGTGGTGTTGTAACTCTTTTGCAGAAATTTGGAGATTTCATCCCAAAGGAAGTACCCCATGGTTGGGAAACTTTCAAGGATTCCAAAAGTCTCAATAAAGCACCTACTCATGCTTTACCTCCTATTGAAATATATTATGAACTTAAGTTTGATACAACCGATGTAACGGAAGAGTTCATCCCAAGGGAGTTACTCCATGTCTTGGGAACTTGCATGGTTACCCAAAAGTATGGATATCTTAACACAAGATTCGATAACGTGCTTGGGATTGAAGTCATAAATTCGAGGACGAATTTTCTTAAAGAAGGAGGGTATGATATGAGCCATGGGGGGGGGAGTCCAATTTCCAACAAGAATTATTTGAGCCCAATGAAGACCATGGATCAAGAATCAAATCAAGGACTTGGTGGGCCCATGACAAAAGTTAGACACAAGAAATCCCAACAAGCTCTTAATTACATGGGGGCTATTTTGATAGAAGCAAGCCCAAGAATGAGACCAAATGGAATGGAGCCCCAATTGATGACCTATCTCATTCAACTAGAAGACCCATGATCATTTTCAAATGGGGCGTGCTCTAGTTATGAGTCCACTTAGTTGTTTTATTTTAATTCAATAAGTGTAATGGGTTATGTGTGTGTGTCCAAATTGGCTAAGTGTTGCAAATGGGTCAAGCCCACTTAAGTCCATGTTGTACACGAATTTGGGAGCTTAGTAGGAGGAATCTTTGGTTTGCATGCCAATAGGTATAAGTTATTAGTTTGTTTATTGTTTTGTTAATTATGTGGGAGTTACACTTTTAATATGAGAAGTAAAGTGTGGCAGCCACATAATGATGGTTATGAGAGAATAATAAACTCACCATTAGAGGCTGAGTTAAGGAGGGAATTAGTGAGTCATTTAGTGACATGATTAGGCTAATTATTGTGGGGGTTATGATCTCTTTTGGAAGCCAAAAAGTTGGCATCCTAATACTCTATTTGTACACTCCATTTTCATGTTGAATAGTAACTTGGATGTTGAATTTGGATTAAATCCATTTGTGAGGGAATTGTCTCTCTTTGGTTCTTGGTTGAGCCATCTTGTTCTTATCAAGAATCCACGATTCTTGTGGCGAACCTCACTTGGCTTATCAAACTCTCTAGTTTGTGGCGCCATCACCATCTCTATTCTCCATCCATTTGTTTATTTTCTTCCCTTTATTTTAATCTCAAAAATTGTTCCGCAAATTAATTGTTAAAATTCAACCAAAAAGATCATCAAAGGCAACCTCACCATTTGGTTGTCATCACTTAGTCTTGGACCTAGTCATAGGACCTCCAATTCCATGTAAAGGATCTTTAGATGGGCTGGCTGCATCTCTATCATTCCCTCCCTCTTCGAAAGGATTCATCCTCGAATTTGATCCATCACCTACATCAAACAAAGATAGATCAGCCACATTAAAAGTAGCACTCACATTACCATATTCACTTGGAAAATCCAACTTGTAGGCATTGTCATTTATCTTCTCTAGGTTTCACTTCCCTTCCTCATATGAACCCATACCCAATCTCCAGGTTCAAAAATAACCTTAACACGCCCCTTATTTGCTTTCTTTGCATATTGTTCATTCTTCTTCTTGATGTTGGCTCGAACCTTTGCATGCAACTCCTTAATAGCATCTGCCTTTTTCTTACCATCCAAATTAGCATACTCATTAGTAGGCAAAGGTAAGATATCCAACGGAGTCAAAGGATTAAAGCCATATACAATTTCAAAAGGAGAATAGGAAGTTGTAGAATGAACACTCCTATTACAAGTAAATTTGAATGATAGCTCGTAACAAGGTAGTAAGTGTCCTATTTACCACTTCAGTTTGTCCATCCGTTTGAGGATGTGAAATGGTTGAAAACAAGAGTTTTGTTCCCAGCTTATTCCACAAAGTTCTCCAAAAATGGCTTAGGAACTTTACATCTCTATCACTCACTATTGTCCTTGGCAATCCATGCAAGCGCACCACTCCTCTAAATAAGAGATCAGCAATATATTTTGCATCATTTATTTTAGAGCATGCAATGAAATGTGCCATTTTGCTAAACCTATCAACAACAACAAATATACTGTCTTTGCCACCTTGAGATCGAGGCAGCCCTAACATAAAATCCATTGAAATATCAGTCCAAGGTTGATTGGGAACAGGCAAAGGTGTATAGAAACCATGGGGCATGACTTTAGATTTAGCTTGTTTACATGTTATGCACTTATTACAAACAGATTGCACATCATGCTTCATGCTAGGCCAATAAAAATGTTCATGCAGAATTTCCAAGGTCTTTTTTACTCCAAAATGTCCCATCAACCCTCCACCATGACTTTCCCTAACTAACATCTCACGCAAAGAACAAACAGGCACACAATTTTATTTTTCTTAAACAAGAACCCATCATGTCTATAATAGCCCCCAAAAGCATGTTTAGAGAAAGAATCCCATACTTTAACAAACTCAGAATCATTAGCATACAAGTCCTTTATAAGATCAAAGCCAAGTAACTTAGTTTGCAAGGAAGTAAGCAATGCGTACCTTCGGGACAATGCATCAGCAACTATGTTTTCCTTACCATTCTTGTACTTGATCTCATAAGGAAACATCTCAATGAATTCCAACCACTTAGCATGTCTCTTTTGAAGCTTACCTTGAGATCTTAGAAACTTCAAGCTTTGATGGTCATAATGAATTATGAATTCTCTTGGCCACAAGTAGTGTTGCCATGTTTGCAAGGCCCTCACCGATGCGTACAACTCCTTGCCATATGTGGAATAATTCAATACTACCCCATTCAGCTTTTCACTAAAGTATGCAATTGCTTTAGAGTCCTACATCAATACAGCCCCTATCCCAACACCAGAAGCATCACATTCAATTTCAAAAGCTTGATCAAAATTAGGCAAACAAAGCATAGGTGCACTAGTCAACTTATCTTTCAACAATTTAAAAACTTTTTCATGCACTTCAGTATACTTGAACACAACATTCTTTTTTACAAGTTCATTTAAAGGTGCATCAATTGAACTAAAGTTCTTCGCAAACCTTCTATAGAAACTTGCTAAACCATGAAAACTTCTTACCTCATTGACATTCTTAGGAGCTGGCCATTCCTTAATTGCCCTTACCTTTTCTTCATCCACACTTACTCTTTTGGAACTTATAACAAAACCCAAAAACACAACAGATTCAAGGCAAAATGAACACTTTTTCAGAATGGCATACAATTTATTTTCTCTCAAGACATTAAGAACATCATGCAAATGATCAACATGTTCATCCATGGTTTTGCTATAAACCAAAATATCATCAAAGTACACTACCACAAATTTTCTAATGAAAGAATGCAAAACATGATTCATTAACCTCATGAAGGTGCTGGGTGCATTAGTTAAGCCAAATGGCATCACTAACCACTCATACAAACCATATTTTGTTTTAAAAGCTATTTTCCATTCATCACCTTCTTTCATGCGAATTTGATAGTATCCACTCTTCAAATCAATTTTAGAAAACACACAAGAACCATGCAACTCATCAAGCATACCATCCAATCTAGGGATAGGATATCTATACTTTACAATGATTTTGTTTATGGCTCGACAAGTAAGACACATGCGCCATGTTCCATCTTTTTTGGAACCAAGATCACAGAAACAGAACATGGGCTAAGACTCTCCCTCACAAATCCCTTTTGCAAGAATTCATCCACTTGCCTTTGAATCTCATTTGCTTCCTCGGGACTTGATCTATAGGCTGGTCTGTTTGGAAGTGAAGCACACCGGGACGAAGTCAATTTGATGTTCAATACCTCTTAAGGGAGGTAATCCATGGGGAACCTCTTCTGGAAAAACATCAACAAATTCCTGCAATAAGGAAACAAACTCACTAGGCAAAGAAGAATTAAGGTTGTTAGTGAGAAAAACATCCTTGTATAGGAGTACAAGTAGCTGCTCTCTAGCTATCAAAGCACTCTCAACCTCTCTTTTCTTTGCAAATGCACTCACTCCCTTATGTTTCTCTTCATTGTTTTCTAACTTTTTTTTCTCACTCTCATTTTTCTTATCTTTCCTCTCTTTTTCTTTTAAGCTCATTTGCTCTTCTCTCAACTTACACTCTCTTGAAATTTTGATTTGGTCAGCATAAGCCTCTGCAGGTTGGAGAGGTGTTAAAACAATGGTGCGATTGTCCATAACAAGACTGTATCTATTTTTGTACCCATCATGAGCAACTCTTCTATCAAATTGCCATGGACGCCCAAGAAGTAAATGTCCAGCATGCATAGGAGCCACATCACAAAGAACTTCATCCTTGTACTTCCCAATAGAAAATGAAATTAACAGTTGCTTAGTCACCCTTATGTCTCCACAGTCATTCAACCACTGGAGTCTATATGGATTTGGATGCTTTAAAGTGGGCAAACTCAGTTTCCCAACCAACAAGGCGCTAGCAACATTTGTGCAACTACCACTATTAATGATTAAACTACATACCTTATTATTGACATGGCATCTTGTATGAAAGATATGCTCACGCTGCTCATCATCACCATTTACTTTAGGTTGCATGTTAAGAGCACGCCTAGTAACAAGTACATATCCATTTACAGGTTCAACAACCTCAACATCACTACAATCCTCCAAAGATGGCATATCATCGTCACTTGAGCTCACACTCTCTATATCTCCATTGTCCAACAGTATCATGGCTCTTTTATTTGGGAATTGAGAAGCAATATGCCCAGTTCCTTGACACACTGTAACATTTGACATCACGAGATCTAGAAGATGAATTAGTCTCCATTTTACCTTTGGGTACAACAGTTGAATTTTTGGCCTTTGCATCTTCTTTTTTTGTCTTTGGCACAGATTTGTTGTTTTGCCAATTTGATTTCCATGAAGAATTAGAAGGAAATTTGGAAGTGCTCTTAGATTTTAGTTGCATTTCCACTTGAATAGCTTTGTACATCAAATCCTCCATCTCCACATAATGTTGCAATTCTACCACATCAGCTATCTCCTTCTTTAATCCTCCAATGAATCTAGCCATAGTTGCCTCTCGGTCTTCTTCAACATTTGCTCTAATCATGGCTATTTCCATCTCCTTGTAGTAATCTTCCACACTCATAGAACCTTGAGTTAGGCTTTGCAATCTCCGGTACAAGTCCCTATGGTAGTGGCTAGGGACAAATCTTTTCCTCATGTACGAATAGGCCTCTCCCCATTTCTTCGCCTACTAATAACAAATTGATCCCACCAAATACTAGCATAATCGGTGAATTCAACAACTGCTAGTTTAATCTTCTTCTCCTCCGAATAATTGTGAAGATCAAACACATGTTCAGCCTTTCTCTCCCACTCCAAGTACAATTCAGGATCATTCTTTCCTTGAAATGAAGGAATTGTCATCTTAATACTTCCCAAATTTGTGTCTCTTGTTTCACCTCTTCTCCTCCTATTAACTCTCCTACTCGAATGCTCCTCTTCCTCTTCTTCAGAACTGGATTGTGGCGGTGTTCTAGAACTGGATGCAGGTTGTAGATTGTCTAATCTTGTGTTTAGAGCTTGGAATTGTTCTTGAACAGCCTTCACAAACAACCTAAGATCAAACTCTCCTTCTTGTCCTCCACTCATGATAAAAATGATGCAAAAATTATGTTAGAAGTGATAACAAATGAATAATAATCCAACACTAGGGAAATCCTCACACAAACACTCTCTTATGTGTTTCACACTTTTGGCTTTTTCCCTCTGATGTTCTCACCACTCTTGCCTTTTATCACTCAGCTTTTACCTTATGAGTTCTTAAGTAAGAACCTTTGCATGGTTCTACACAACAAGAAATAGCAAGGAATTGATGATAACTTTGGTGAACCAAAAACTAGCAAGGAACAACTGAATAGAAACAAGGAATTCAAGAAAAGTACTGTAATGAGGACAAGATCAATGAAGGAATTATAGAATAACCAATAAATAAGCCAAAGAAACTCATTTTTTTTCTTTTTCACTTTTGTTTGCAAATTCTTCTTTTTCTTTCAATCTAGAATTCTTCTTCTTTTTTTTAAATCTGGAATTCTTCTTTTGTTTGCAAATTCTTCTTTTTGCACGAATTTTTTATTTTTTTAAAAAAGGAATTGAGAAACAAGCAAAGGAAGATGATGTAGAATAAAGAGAGAAACAACAACGGATTTTTTTTTTGAAAACAAAGGATAGATAACACCTGATTTCAAGAGCCGAAGCTCTGATGCCAAATGATAGGAGATCACTTAGGATCGTCTTGAAAACAGGCAAAGGACACAAGGAACTTGACCCTAACTGCGACGACTGCAGGCGTGCACGAGTTATCAAAGAAGCGTGACCCTAACCGCGACCTGCCGGTAGAACCAATACTCTAAAGTTCTTAACCCAAGAATAAAGGGAAAAACTCTCACAATAGAGAAACTCTCAAATTTCATTAATCATCAAAGTCTGAATTTTGTAGTACAAGAGTTCCCTATTTATAGCCTAACTAGGAAATACAAGAAATAAATTCCCACTACCATGCATTTACCACATACATTGACAAATGCATGTACACTACCTAGAAAGTAAGCATAATCAAGGTGTTAAATTCCCACCAGCTATTATTATGACTTATGGAACTACTAGGAAGCATTTATTGGCCAAGGGGGAAAACTAAATGTCACCAGAAAATTGTGCCCAAAATAACTACGAAAATTACAAATAAAAATGGTAAAAATTGGGCTTTAATTATTATCTAATCAGTCCATTGATAAAGTCCACTAATCAGCCCTTGAATGCTTCTTGCCTTTTTAATTAGGCCTTCCAAAATAGTCTTCACATTGGACTGAAATCAACCTCACCAAGTTGGAGCAAAGTGACCCAATTTGGAGCAGCCTCTAATACATGTTGGTCTTCCTTCTCTTTGATCATTATGATTAGGCCTTGTAAAGCTTGCTTCATCATCTTAGTCTTGGACCTAGTCATAGGACCTCCAATTCCATGCAAAGGATCTTTAGATGGGCTGGCTGCATCTCTATCAGAGGGTCATGCGTTAACTATTGGTCATTGCAAAAGGGTCATGGGTTAACCATGTGATCATGGCAAGTGGGTCAAGGGTTAAACATGAGAACAAGGCTGGAGGGTTATGGGCTAACCATGGGATCATGCCATGATGGTCATGGGTTAACCATGTGATCATAACGTTCATCTTGGGTTAACCATGTGATGACAACCAAATGGTGAGGTTGCCTTTGATGATCTTTTTGGTTGAATTTTTAGACACAAATTCGTGTAACACTTTGTAACCAAGATTAAAGTGAAGAAATAAAAAAAATGGATGAGTAAGAAGATGATGATGGCGCCACAAAACAAGAGTTTTGATAAGCCAAGTGAGGTTCGCCACAAGAATCTTGGATTCTTGATAAGAACAATAGTTGGCTCAACCAAGAACCAAAGAGAGACAATTCTCTCACAAATGGATTTCAATCCAAATTCAACATCCAAGTTACTATTCAACATGAAAATGGAGTGTACAAATAGAGTATTAGGCTGCCAACTTTTGTGCTTCCAAAAGAGATCATATCCCCCACAATAATTAGCCTAATCATGTCACTAAATGACTCACTAATTCCCTCCTTAACTCAGCCTCTAATGGTGAGTTTATTATTCTCTCATAACCATCATTATGTGGCTGCCACACTTTACTTCTCATATTAAAAAGTGTAACTCCCACATAATTAACAAAACAATAAACAAACTAATAACTTATAGGAGTTACTATTGGCATGCAAACCAAAGATTCCTCCTACTAAGCTCCCAAATTCGTGTACAACATGGACTTAAGTGGGCTTGACCCATTTGCAACACTTAGCCAATTTGGACACACACATAACCCATTACACTTATTGAATTAAAATAAAACAACTAAGTGGACTCATAACTAGAGCACGCCCCATTTGAAATTGATCATGGGTCTTCTAGTTGAATGAGATAGGTCATCAATTGGGGCTCCATTCCATTTGGTCTCATTCTTGGGCTTGCTTCTATCAAAATAGCCCCCATGTAATTAAGATCTTGTTGGGCTTTCTTGTGTCTAACTTTTGTCATGGGCCCACCAAGTCCTTGATTTGATTCTTGATCCATAGTCTTCATTGGGCTCATATCATTCTGGTTGGAAATTGGACTTGCCCCCCCATGGCTCATATCACCATGGGATCATGGCAAGGGGGTCATGGGTTAACCACGAGATCATGGTATGTTGGCCATGGGTTAACAATGGGATCATGGCGTGAGGTTCATGGGTTAACCATGGGTTCATGGCGTGAGAGTCATCAGTGGGGTCATGTCAAGTGGGTCATGGGTTAACCATGGGATCATGGCTGGATGGTCATGGGTTAACCATGGTATCATGGCTAGATTGTCATGGGTTAACCATGGGATCATGGCAAGTGGGTCATGGTTAACAATGGGATCATGGCATGAGGGTCATGGGTTAACCATGGGTTTATGGTGGGAGGGTCATGAGTTAACTATGAGACCAATGCAAGTGGGTCAAGGGTTAACCATGGGATCATGGCGTAAGGGTCATGGGTTAACCATAGGTTTATGGCATGAGGGTCATTGGTTAAACATGGGATCATGCCTTGAGGGTCATGTGTTAACCATGGGGTCATTGCAAGAGGGTCACGGGTTAACCATGGGATCATGGAAAGTTGGTCATGGGTTAACCGAGCGATCATAGCGGGAGGGTCATTGGTTTACCATAGGAACATGCCGTGATGGTCATGGGTTAACCTTGTGATCATAGCACGAGGATCATGGGTTAACCATAGGATCATGGCAAGGGGGTCATGGGTTAACCATGGGATCATGGCAATTGGGTCATGGATTAACCTTGGGATCATGGCGTCAGGGTCATGGGTTAACCATGGATGCATGGCAAGTGGGTCATGGGTTAACCATGGGATCCTGGCGTGAGGGTCATGGGTTAACAATGGGATCATGGCAAGGGGGTCATCAGTTAACCATGGGATCAAGGCAAGACGGCCATGGGTTAACCATAGGATCATGGCAAATGGGTCTTCGGTTAACAATGGGATCAGGGCGTGAGGGTCATGGGTTAACATGGGTTCATGGCAAGTGGGTCAAGGGTTAACCAAGGGATTATGGCAAGAGGGTCATGCCTTAACCATGTGTTCATGGCGTGAGTGTCACGGGTTAACCATGGGATCATGTATACGGGGTCATGGGTTAACCATGGGATCATGGCAAGAGGGACATATGTTAACCATGGGATCAAGGCCAGTGGGTCATTGGTTAACCATGGGATTATGGCATGAGGGTCATTGATTAACAATGGGTTCATGGCAGGACAGTCGTGGGTTAACCATTGGATCAATGTTAGTGGGTCAAGGGTTAACCATAGGATCATGGAGTGAAGGTCATGGGTTAACCATGGGTTTATGGCATAAGGGTCATTGGTTAACCATAGGATAATGGGGGATTTTGACCAAATTGGGTTCCTTTTAGAAACTATTTACCATGTTAGGGTTACTTTGAAACTATTTACCAATGGGGGGTCGTTTTGGACACGTGGCATATTTTATTATTTTTCACTCTGACGGGTCAATGGCGCCACTGCAGATGGCGCCTACACTTTTAAAAAATATATATATAAAAGAGAGGCGCCATCTGCAGTGGCGCCTCCCCCTGCAGTGCACCATGTGGCCCTGCATGCCCCCCCCCCCCCACATAACCAAAAATTGGACTCCTGCAATTTTAAAGGAACAACGCTACAATTTTAATGGGACAATGCTACAAAAAAAATTATACTATAAGTATAGGGAGTAACAATGACATTAATGATAAAGTATCTATTTAAAACAAGAGGCAATCAAAAAATCCCGTAATAATGAGTAGCAAATAATAGCAGAGGAGTCGTAAAAAAAATAATAGCAATAACAATTTACACCAATAAATATTCATCAATTATTACTGTAGTAAAAAAAATTTATTTGGATCAGACTGTCCTCGGGCATCTCTTGATCAAAATTCAGAGTGTGATACAATATTTTATCAATACACAAGTCTGGTTCTTATTTGGAATTTTTAATTCGAATTCATTTAAATTTAAATATAATTTGCTACTATCATTTTATAATTATCGAATTATACTTCCATTCAATTTATTTGCAAAATTAATTCACATACTTGGATGGTACAAATGCCAGAAAAGGTGAGGATTTTTTAGTGTGGAGGATTTTGAATTACAAGATTTCTTCCATTCAGTGGCACCTCTAGTTTCGACCAAAAAGCAGTGAAGTAATTCCTAATTCATCTTCTTTTTGGTAGGTACTTACAGAAGGACAAAGTTAGTGGTCCCGAAGGCAATATTAGTGAAACATATTGTCTCGGTGAAAGAAACAACTTGAAATTTAACTCTGGGATTCTTAAATGAAGGCCATCAAATTATTTCCATTTTTCTCAATTTGATTGTAAATAATGCTTGAATCTTTATTCATTCCTATACAGTTTTCCATGTCTAGAAATCGCCCTTACCATAAATCCCTTTCTGAGAGAGCACCACCACCCAAGATGTGATGTTTGCAAGAACTTTGTATGTATCTTAGCAATTGTTTTTCACTTACAATTTTTTGTTAGCAAAATTCTGTTGCGCTTGTTTTCTATCAAAGGTTTCTCTAAATTTCGACATGCTTTAGAAATTCCACTGCAATGTTTATATGCATGGAAGACTATTGATATTGAGTTGTTCTGTCTTCTTAGAAATATACAGTATTGCCTTCGGGACCACTAACTTTGTCCTTCTGTAAGTACCTACCAATAAGAAGATGAATCAGGAATTACTTCACTACTTTTTGGTCGAAACTAGAGGTGCCACTAAATGGAAGAAATCTTGTAATTCAAAATCCTCCACACTAAAAAATCCTCACCTTTTCTGGCATTTGTACCATCCAAGTACGTGAATTAATTTTGCAAATAAATTGAATGAAAGTATAATTCGATAATTATAAAATGATAGTAGAAAATTATATTTAAATTTAAATGAATTCGAATTAAAAATTTCAAATAAGAATCAGACTTGTGTATTGATAAAATATTGTATCACACTCTAAATTTTGATCAGTAGATGCCCGAGGAAAGTCTGATCCAAATAAATTTTTATTTTACTACAGTAATAATTGATGAATATTTATTGGTGTAAATTGTTATTGCTATTATTTTTTTATGGCTCCTCTGCTATTATTTGCTACTCATTATTACGGATTTTTTTAATTGCCTCTTGTTGTTTTAAATAGATACTTTATCATTAATGTCATCGTTACTCCCTATACTTATAGTACAATTTTTTTTGTAGCGTTGTTCCTTTAAAATTGTAGCGTTGTTCCTTTAAAATTGCAGGAGTTCAATTTTTGGTTGGGGTGGGGGAGGGGGGGCCTGCAGTGCCACGTGGCGCACTGCAGGGGGAGGCGCCACTACAGATGGCGCCTTTGAAGGCACCATCTGCGTTGGCGCCTCTCTTTTATATATATATTTTTAAAAAATGTAGGCGCCATCTGCAGTGGCGCCTTTGACCCGTCAGAATGAAAAATAATAAAATTTGCCACGTGTCCAAAACGACCCCCCATTGGTAAATAGTTTCAAAATAACCCTAAACTGGTAAATAGTTTCTAAAAGGAACCCAGTTTGGTCAAAAACCCGGATAATGGAGTGTGGGTCATGCGTTAACTATTGGTCATGGCAAAAGGGTCATGGGTTAACCATTGGATCATTGCAAGTAGGTCATACATGAGAACATGGCTGGAGGGTCAAGGGTTAACCATGGATCATATTATAAGGGTCATGGGTTAACCATGTGATCATGGCAAGTGGGTCGTGGGTTTACCATGGGATCCTGGCGGAAGGGTCATGGGTTAACATGGGATCATGCCATGATGGTCAATGGGTAACCATCTGATCATAGCGTGAAGATCATGGGTTAACCATGGGATCATGGCAAGGGGTTCATGGGTTAACCATGGGATCATGGAATGTTGGTCATGGGTTAACAATGGGATCATGGCATGAGGGTCATGGGTTAACCATGGGTTCATGGCGTGAGTGTCATGGGTTAACATGGGGTCATGGCAAGTGGGTCATGGGTTGACCATGGGATCATGGCTGGATGGTCATGGGTTAACCATGGGATCATGGCAAATGGGTAACGGGTTAACAATGGGATCATGGCAAATGGGTAACGGGTTAACAATGGGATCATGGCATGAGGGTCATGGGTTAACCATGGGTTTATGGTGGGAGGGTCATGAGTTAACCATGAGATCAATGCAAATGGGTCAAGGGTTAACCATGAGATCATGGCGTGAGGGTCATGGGTTAACCATAGGTTTATGGCGTGAGGGTCATCGGTTAAACATGGGATCATGGTTTGAGGGTCATGTGTTAACCACGGGGTCATTGCAAGAAGGTCATGGGTTAACCACGGAATCATGGCAGGTGGGTCATGGGTTAACCATGTGATCATAGCGAGAGGGTCATTTGTTAACCATAGGATCATGCCGTGATGGTCTTGGGTTAACCATCTGATCATAGCGTGAAGATCATGGGTTAACCATGGGATCATGGCAAGGGGTTCAAGGGTTAACCATGGGATCATGGAATGTTGGTCATGGGCTAACAATGGGATCATGGCATGAAGGTCATGGGGTAACCATCTGAGCATAGCATGAAGATCATGGGTTAACCATGGGATCATGGCAAGGGGTTCATGGGTTAACCATGGGATCATGGAATGTTGGTCATGGGTTAACAATGGGATTATGGCATGAGGGTCATGGGTTAACCATGGGTTCGTGGCGTGAGAGTCATGGGTTAACATGGGGTCATGGCAAGTGGGTCATGGGTTGATCATGGGATCATGGCAGGATGGTCATGGGTTAACCATGGGATCATGGCTGGATGGTCAAGGGTTAACCATGGGGTCATGGTAAGTGGGTAACGGGTTAACAATGGGATCATGGCATGGGGGTCATGGGTTAACCATGGGTTTATGGTGGGAGGGCCATGAGTTAACCATGAGATCAATGCAAGTGGGTCAAGGGTTAACCATGGGATCATGGCGTGAGGGTCATGGGTTAACCATAGGTTTATGGCATGAGGGTCATCAGTTAAACATGGGATCATGGATTGAGGGTCATGTGTTAACCATGGGGTCATTGCAAGAGGGTCATGCGTTAACCACGGGATCATGGCAAGTGGGTCATGGGTTAACCATGTGATCATAGCAAGAGGGTCATTTGTTAACCATAGGATCATGCCGTGATGGTCTTGGGTTAACCATGTGATCATAGTGTGAGGATCATGGGTTAACCTTGGGTTCATGGCAAGGGGGTCATGGGTTAACCATGGGATCATGGCAAATGGGTCATGGATTAACCATGAGATCATGGCGTCAGGGTCATGCGTTAACTATTGGTCATGGTAAAAGGGTCATGGGTTAACGATGGGGTCATGGCAAGTGGGTCATGGGTTAACCATGGGATCTTGGATGGATGATCATTGGTTAACCATAGGATCTTGGAAAGTGGGTTGCGGGTTAACCCTGGGATCATGGAATGAGGGACATGGGTTAACCATGGGGTCATGGCAAGAGGGTCATGGATTAACCGTGGGAACATGGCAAGTGGGTCACGGGTTAACCATGTGTTCATGGCGTGAACGTCATGGGTTAACCATGGGATCAAGTATACGAGGTCATGGGTTAACCATGGGATCATGGCAAGAGGGTGATAGCCTAAGCATGGGATCAAGGCAAGTGGGTCATGGGTTAACCATGGGATTATGGCATGAGGGTCATTGGTTAACCATGGGTTCATGGCGAGACGGCCGTGGGTTAACCATTGGATCAATGTTAGTGGGTCAAGGGTTAACCATAGGATCATGGAATGAGGGTCAAGGGTTAACCATGGGTTTATGGCGTGAGGGTCATTGGTTAACCTATGGTTAACCATTGGATCATTGCAAGTGGGTCATGAGTTAAGATGAGAACATGGCTCGAGGGTCAAGGGTTAACCATGGATCATATTGTAAGTGTCATGGGTTAACCATGTGATCATGTCAAGTGGGTCAAGGGATTACCATGGGATCATGGCGGTAGGGTCATGGGTTAACATGGGATCATGCCATGATGGTCATGGGTTATGATATGAGCCCAATTTGGAGTATGGTTCAAGAAGCTAGCCAAGGACTTGGTGGGCCAATGACAAATGTTACAACCAAGAAAGCCCAACAACTGTTAATGTAAACTATGGTTCTCATCATGGAAGCAAGCCCAAATGCAAGATTGGATGGAATGAAGCCCAAATTATTAACTTACATTATCCAACTAAAGGATCCATGACAAGAGGGGCGTGCAACATGAAGAAGAGTCCAATTTTAGTTGTTTGTTTTAATTCAATAAGTGTAAATGGGTTTTATGAGTGAGCCCAATTACTAAGTGATGTTTTTGGGGCAGCCCACTTGTAATCCATGATGGAAAACGAATTTGTATTTGTCTTAGTGGGAGGAATCTTTAGCTTGCATGCTATAAGAACTCCTAAACTAGTGTGTTTGATATTTTGATAAATTGTATTAATTTTGGGGGGTTACACTTTTAATGTGAGAAGCAAGTGTAACCACCACATAATTAGGGGGGATGAAGAGTCAAGAAGAGGAGGGGGCATAACCTTCATAGTCTTATGGCTGAGTTGAATGATTTGGTGGCTACATTATGAGGGATTTTTAGGCAAATTAACTCAAGTTATGATGGTTGAGTTAAGTGGGAATAAGTAAGTGTTTAAGGTCATGAATTAGGCCAATTAAGTGGGGGTTATGGTTTGGTTTTGGAAGCCCAAAAGTTGGCTGCTCAACTATATGTAATTTGTGACAAACACATGAAATGGTAACTTTGATGTTAATTTTGGATCAAATCCATTTTGTGAGAATTTTGTTCTCCTAGGTTTTTGGTTGAACCAAACTATTGTTCTCATCAAGAATCCAAGATTCTTGTGGCGAACCTCACTTGGCTTATCAAAACTCTTGTTTTGTGGCGCCATCATCATCTTCTTACTCATCCATTTTCTTTATTTCTTCACTTTAATCTTGGTTACAAAGTGTTACACGAATTTGTGTTAAAAATTCAACCAAAAAGATCATCAAAGGCAACCTCATCATTTGGTTGTCATCAAGTGGTATCAGAGCTTGGGCTTTGGTTGGATTTTCTGTGTTTTTGTTCTTCATCTTCTACCTTTCTTCTTTTCTTCTTTTAAACCCAAAAACTATCAAAAAAAAATTACACTTTGATTCTGTTTGTGATGGGAAAATTTCATGGTTGTTGTTCTTGCTCAAAAAAAAAAATTTTTTGCAAGTGTGATTCTCTTCTTCATAGTTTGAAAAAAAAATTGCACAAATTATAAGGAAAAAAAAGTGTGCATGAAATCTTGAAAAAAAACGAAGAGAAAAGTCTATTTGAGCAATTTGTGTTCTTGAAACAAAAAAAAAAAAGGAAAAGAAAAATATTTCCCTTCTTCCTTGTTCTTATTCCCAAAGCTTTGCCTTTCTAGCCTTTCCTTTTGTTTCCTTTGTTTTGATAAGTTTTGTGATTTTTGTTACTTGATTTTTTTTGGATTTTTGTGTGGTTTTTGTGTTTGACTCTTCTAAGAACTAAAGGAGAACATTTGAGAGGAAAAAGACAAGAGTGTCCAAAATACATTTTTGTGTGGAAAAAGCCAAAAGAGTGAAAAAAATCCATTGTGTGAACTAGTGAGGGAGTGTAGTGAGGAAACACAAACTCTTCTACTCAAATCATGGCCAACAATGAGGATAGTCCACCATTATCTCCAAGGTCAGCCACTCTTCAAGCTAGGATGGACCATCAAGTCCAAGCTCTTCAAAGACAAATGGAGCAAATGCAAGCCAATTATGAGAGACAACTTGCTAACCTACACCGTGACGATTCAAGTGACTATGATAGTGAAAGAGGAAGGCCTAGAGGAGGACGACATAGAGGAGGAGGACATAGGGGAGAGAGATGTGATAGAGGACTTGAAGGGGTCAAAATCAAAGTTCCTTCCTTTATTGGGAAGAATGATCCGGAGGCTTACTTGGAGTGGGAGCTAAAAATAGAACTAGTCTTTGATTGTAATTCATACAATGAAATCAAGAAGGTGAAAGTAGCCGCCCTTGAGTTCAAGGAATATGCACTTGTGTGGTGGGACCAACTACAAAAAGAAAGGAGAAGACATGGAAGAGAGCCCATAGACACTTGGGAGGAGATGAAATTTATCATGAGGAAGAGGTATGTCCCAAATCATTATCAAAGGATATTCACAACAAGTTACAAAGGCTTACCCAAGGGACCAAAAGCGTTGATGAATATTTCAAGGAGATGGAGTTGGCCTTACTTAGGTCAAATTTTAAAGAAGATAGGGAGGCTACCATGGCAAGGTTCTTACATGGCTTGAATCAAGATATTCAAGACATAGTGGAGTTACAAAATTATGTGGAGCTTGAAGATTTGGTTCAACAAGCGATTAAGGTGGAGCAACAAATTAAGTGGAGAAAGTCCAAATATTTTTTTTTCTTCATCTTCCAAATTTCCATCCTCAAATTGGAAGGAAGATTCAAAGAAGGAGGGTGCACCATTTTCTAAAGAGGCCGGGAGCACCCCTCAAGGAAAGAAGCCAACGGAAACAAGTTCTAGGAGACGTGATGTGAAGTGTTTCAAATGCTTAGGCCATGGGCATATTGCATCCCAATGCCCAACAAAGAGGACAATGGTGGCAAGGAATGGTGAAGTGGTCTCACAAAGCGAAGACTCAAGTGAGGAGGAGAGTGAAAAAGGAGAAGAAATTCCGGAGGGAGACTTTTTCATGGTAAGAAGGCTTTTGGGAAGTCAAGTCAAGGATCATGAAGCAAGCCAAATGGGAGAATATCTTTCATTCTAGATGTCTAATTCAAGGAAAGGTATGTTCTCTAATCATTGATGGTGGGAGTTGTGCCAATGTTGTAAGCACTAGATTGGTGTCCAAATTGAATCTTGTTACTAAGGCACATCCAAGGCCATATAGGCTTCAATGGCTAAGTAAGGTTGGGGAAACGGTGGTGAACAAACAAGTAGAGGTCCCATTCTCAATTGGAAAGTATGAAGATTGTGTACTTTGTGATGTGGTGCCTATAGAGGCAAGCCATATGTTGTTGGGAAGGCCTTGGCAATATGACAAAAAGGCCATCCATGATGGGTTCTCAAATAAGTTCACCTTCATGCATCAAGACCGAAAGGTCATTCTTTCTCCTTTATTTCCAAAGCAAGTTAGTGAGGATCAAATAAGAATGAGAGAAAAAAAAAAAGAGCAAGAGAGAAAAGAAAAGGAGAGTGAGAAAAAGAAAGAAAGAAAAGGAGAGTGAAAAAAGGATTGAAAAAGAGAGTGGGAAAAAGATTGAAGAAAAAGGTGAGCAAACAATTGAAAAAAAGAGTGATCAAGATAAAAATAATGAGGAAAATATTGTGAAAATTAGTGAAAAGAAGGAGAGTTGTTTGGCAACAAAAAGTGAAGAGAAGGAGGCTTTGATTTCAAGGCAACCCCAATTCATTTTTTATTGCAACAATTTTTATTTAATTGCTAATGCTTCTAAGGATCTTTCTTTGTCTAGTGGTGTTGTAACTTTTTTGCAGAAATTTGGTAATTTCATTCCAAAGGAAGCACCCTATGGCAATGTCATTGTGAAGAACACTCTGGATGCACCCAAAATGACTAATTTTGGTGATGAAGACTTCAATTCGAGGTCGAATTCACTCAAAGAAGGAGGGAATGATATGAACCCAATTTGGAGTAAGGTTCAAGAAGCTTATCAAGGACTTGGTGGGCCAATTACAAATGTTACAATCAAGAAAGCCCAACAAGTGTATTAATTCAAACTATGGTTCTCATCATGGAAGCAAGCTCAAATGCAAGATTGGATGGAATGAAGCCCAAATTATTAACTTACATTATCCAACTAAAGGATCCATGACAAGAGGGGCGTGCAACATGAAGAAGAGTCCAATTTTAGTTGTTTGTTTTAATTCAATAAGTGTAAATGGGTTTTATGAGTGAGCCCAATTACTAAGTGATGTTTTTGGGGCAGCCCACTTGTAATCCATGAGGGAAAACGAATTTGTATGTGTCTTAGTGGGAGGAATCTTTAGCTTGCATGCTATAAGAACTCCTAAACTAGTGTGTTGATATTTTGATAAATTGTATTAATTATGGGGGGTTACACTTTTAATGTGAGAAGCAAGTGTAACCACCACATAATTAGGGGGATAAAGAGTCAAGAAGAGGAGGGGACGTAACCTTCATAGTCTTATGGCTGAGTTGAATGATTTGGTGGCTACATTGTGAGGGATTTTAGGCAAATTAACTCAAGTTATGATGGCTGAGTTAAGTGGGAATAAGTAAGTGTCTAAGGTCATGAATTAGGCCAATTAAGTGAGGGTTATGGTTTGGTTTTGGAAGCCCAAAAGTTGGCTGCTCAACTATATGTAATTTGTGACAAACACATGAAATGGTAACTTTGATGTTAATTTTGGATCAAATCCATTTTGTGAGAATTTTGTTCTCCTAGGTTCTTGGTTGAACCAAACTATTGTTCTCATCAAGAATCCAAGATTGTGGCGAACCTCGCTTGGCTTATCAAAACTCTTGTTTTGTGGCGCCATCATCATCTTCTTACTCATCCATTTTCTTTATTTCTTCACTTTAATCTTGGTTACAAAGTGTTACACGAATGTGTTAAAAATTCAACCAAAAAGATCATCAAAGGCAACCTCATCATTTGGTTGTCATCAGGTTAACCATCTGATTATAGCGTGAAGATCTTGGGTTAACCATGGGATCATGGCAATGGGTTAACCATGGGATCATGGAATGTTGGTCATGGGTTAACAATGGGATCATGGCGTGAAGGTCATGGGTTAACCATGGGTTCATGATGTGAGAGTCATGGGTTGCCATGGGGTCATGGCAAGTGGGTCATGGGTTGACCATGGGATCATGACTGGATGGTCATGGGTTAACCATGGGATCATGACTGGATGGTCATGGGTTAACCATGGGATCTTGGCAAGTGGGTCATAGGTTAACAATGGGATCATGGCATGAGGGTCATGGGTTAACCATAGGCATATGGTGGGAGGGTCTTGAGTTACCATGAGATCAATGCAAGTGGGTCAATGGTTAACCATGGGATCATGGCGTGAAGGTCATGGGTAAACCATATGTTTATGGCGTGAGGGTCATCGGTTAAACATGGGATCATGGCTTGAGGGTCATGTGTTAACCATGGGGTCATGGCAAGAGGGTCCAGGGTTAACCATGGGATCATGGCAAGTGGGTCATTGGTTAACCATGGGATCATAGCAGGAGGGTCATTGGTTAACCATAGGATCATGCTGTGGTGGTCATTGTTTAACCATGTGATCATAGCGTGAGGATCATGGGTTAACCATGGGATCATGGCAAGGGTGTCATTGGTTAACCATGGGATAATCGCGTGAGGGTCATGGGTTAACCATGGAATCATGGCAAGGGGGTCATCGGTTAACCATGGGATCAAGGCAAGATGGTCATGGGTTAACCATAGGATCATGGAAAATGAGTCTTGGGTTAACAATGGGATCAGGGCGTGAGGATCGTGGGTTAACCATGGGTTCATGGCAAGTGGGTCAGGGGTTAACCATGGGATCATGGCGTGAGGGTCATTGCGTGAACGTCATGGGTTAACCATGGGATCATGTATACGGGGTCGAGGGTTAACCATGGGATCATGGCAAGAGGGTCATAGGTTAACCATGGGATCAAGGCATGATATGAGCCCAATTTGGAGTATGGTTCAAGAAGCTAGCCAAGGACTTGGTGGGCCAATGACAAATTTTACAACCAAGAAAGCCCAACAAGTGTTAATGCAAACTATGGTTCTCATCATGGAAGCAAGCCCAAATGCAAGATTGGATGGAATGAAGCCCAAATTATTAACTTACATTATCCAACTAAAGGATCCATGACAAGAGGGGCATGCAACATGAAGAAGAGTCCAATTTTAGTTGTTTGTTTTAATTCAATAAGTGTAAATGGGTTTTATGAGTGAGCCCAATTACTAAGTGATGTTTTTGGGGCAGCCCACTTGTAATCCATGATGGAAAACGAATTTGTATTTGTCTTAGTGGGAGGAATCTTTAGCTTGTGATATGATCCTAACAAGGAACATATATATTTTCGGATCTATCCTTGAGTGACCAAGCAAAATTGTAGAAGAAGATGAAATACAAAATTGGATGAGATGAGAAATGGGAGGTAGGCGCCACAAATCCAAGGGGATTTGATAAGTCAATGTGAGGTTCGCCACAAGAATCTTGGATTCTTGATAAGAACAAGGGTTGGCTCAATGAAGAACCCAAGAGGGAAGACACTCTCACAATTGGAATCAATCCAAAATGAACTCAAAGTTATCATTTCATGTGTGGTATGGCAATGATACATATACTAGGATGGCTGCCGACTTTTGGGTTGCCTTGTTCTCTCAATATTCCATAACCGATACCTAATAACTCACATAACTCACCAACTAAATGACACTAAAAACACTCACTAACTCCCACTACCATGCATTTACCACATTAATTGATAAATGCATTTACATTACCTAAATATGCATAAACATGATAATAAATTCCTACTAGTCATTATTATGACTAAGAGCACTAGTAGGAAGCATTTAGTGAGGCTAGGAGAATACAAAAGGTCATCTTAAAATTCAGCCCAAAAATAATACGAAAATTATAAATAAAAATTATAAAAATATAATAATCTGAATATGCTTCTTTCCACATGCTCAAGCCATCCATGTTCCTATCATTCCCCTCTTCTTGAAAGTGATTTGTCCTCAAATCCAAACCTGCATTATAAGTCAGTGGATTATCTAATAAAAATTTTCTTTTGTGCTTTCCACCGTTTGCTTGATAATTGGCCCTTCCATCCTTTTTTCTCTCATAATTCTTTTTTTCACGAGATATCTCTCATTGTTCTCTTTTTCTTCATCTTTTATCTCATGGTTCTCCTCTTCTTCTCTCTCATAGGTTTCTTTTTTCTTTAATTCTTCTTTTTCCTCATGGCTTTCTTTTTTCTCCTCTTCTTTTTCACCACTCTCCATTTCCTCCTCCTTTCTCTCATGAGTTTCGTTTTTCTGTGATTCTCCTTTCAAGTACATTTGATCTTCATACACTTATTTTGGTGACAATGGTACAAGAGTAATTTTGCGATTATTAAATACAAATGAGTACTTGTTGTTGTCGGCATCATATCTCGCTTGTCGTTCAATCCTCCAAGGACGCCCAAGTAACAAGTGCCTCGTTTCCATGGGCACCACATCACATAACACGTCATCTTCATCTCTCCCAATCCGGAATGGCACTCGTACTTGTTTGTTCACCATCACGTCACCGAAATCACTAAACTCCGGGATGCTCCAAATGACATACGGTTGTGGATGCTCTAGAAGAGGAAGTCCCAACTTTTCCACCATGGTGGTACTAGCAAGGTTAACATAACCCCTTCTATCAATGACCAAGCTACATATCTTGTCCTTCACATAGCATCTAAAATAGAAAAGATCCTCCCTTTGCTTGGCATCATTTTTCTTCATTAGTGACTCCATGAAGAACCCGCTAAAAAAAATTCAAACTTCTGGAAAAATTGAAAAATAAAATCAAAGGTCACTCTAGGAAGGATGGCTCTAGATACCAAATGATATGATCCTAAAAAGGAGCATGTATATTTTCGGATCTATCCTTGAGTGACCAAGCAAAATTGTAGAAGAAGATGAAATAAAAAATTGGATGAGATGAGAAATGGGAGGTAGGCGCCACAAATCCAAGGGGATTTGATAAGCCAATGTGAGGTTCGCCACAAGAATCTTGGATTCTTGATAAGAACAAGGGTTGGCTCAATGAAGAACCCAAGAGAGAAAACACTCTCACAATTGGAATCAATCCAAAATGAACTCAAAGTTATCATTTCATGTGGTATGGCAATGATACATATACAAGGATGGCTGCCGACTTTTGGGTTGCCTTGTTCTCTCAATATTCCATAACCGATACCTAATAACTCACATAACTCACCAACTAAATGACACTAAAAACACTCACTAACTCCCACTACCATGCATTTACCACATTAATTGATAAATGCATTTACATTACCTAAATATGCATAAACATGATAATAAATTCCTACTAGTCATTATTATGACCAAGAGCACTAGTAGGAAGCATTTAGTGAGGCTAGGAGAATACAAAAGGTCATCTTAAAATTCAGCCCAAAAATAATACGAAAATTATAAATAAAAATTATAAAAATATAATAATCTGAATATGCTTCTTTCCACATGCCCAAGCCATCCATGTTCCTATCATCCGGCAACTTTCGGTGGGTATTTATGCTGGGGTTTAGCGTTTCTGCGGTCCGGAGGGCCCCGCACCGCCGACCGGCGGGGGCACTCGTTTGAGGCCGTTTACGATCTCCCGCCTTCGGTGTTTCGGCGACCCCGGATTTCTGGAGCCATGCTTTGGGTCGGCCGATAAAGTTGTTGCGAAAAAGGGTGCAACACGAGGACTTCCCAGGAGGTCACCCATCCTAGTACTACTCTCGCCCAAGCACGCTTCACTGCGGAGTTCTGATGGGATCCGATGCATTAGTGCTGGTATGATCGCACCTGTTAGTCTACGTGCGATCAAATCCTTTATACGCTTACTTACCACGATGTGCCGAGCTTCCGTTACCCCCCGGGTTCCGGTCAGGCTACACTTCCGGATAGGGCTTCCGAGACATCAGGGACAAGACGGTATTTACTAGATTTGTTTTCACGTGCTCCGAATGACCTGAATTTTGG